>SSNS01000055.1:717047-738434 GCA_006937985.1 Aphyosemion australe
CTCTCCTTTCCCCTCTGGACTAATTGTGTGATGGTGGGTTCTTGTAGTTTTATAAACTGCAAATTAAACTGAAGCAAACATCTTTGCTGTGAACTAAATTTACTGTGTATCTTCATTCCTTTACTGATCTCTGCATTTATGAAGTTTCAATTTGGAAATGTATTTTTAAAGAACTTCCTCTACCACATTATTGTAACAACTTGAATGGAATTATATGTAAACATGACCTATAGTTTCCTCAATTTGTGAATTTCCAGCTGTTTTTGAAATTACAAATGTTTGTAAAGCTTAAGCATGGTCTCCTTTTATTGATTGAGCAGTTATTGTATATATTTGAAGTGTAATTGTTTTATTTATTGTCTAAATTTGTGACTGAGCAATAAGCAGTTCAGCAGGTATGGCCCACATCCGGCACCCATGGCAGATCTGGCTCACATACCGCAATGAATGACGGCCCACCACTGGCCCACATCTGGTTTGCCGAGTCCGAGCCGCCCCTGCCTGAGCTGGGCCTGGTGTGGGCCAGTGCAGGTTACCACAACTGGCCCAGTGCTGGAACGGCTATGGGCCATACATGGCCCACCTCTGGCAAACTGGCCTGGGCCAGTGGGGGCCCCTCATTCATTGCGGTATGTTGGCCAGATGTAAGTGCCAGATGTGGGCCACATCTGGCCCAGACCAATTTTGCTACCTGGGCGTAGTTGTAAAAGAACGAAAAAACACGGGCAAAAGCGCTAGATGTGAAACTAAGTAAAAGTGCGTCACATATTCCAGCGATCGCATTACTAAAAGAGGAAAAACTTTTCTTTTGAAATCAGAACTGTGCTATTTTTATGAAGCAAAGATTCAATATTTGAACCTCAAATTTGTAAAATGACACCAAAACATATATATTTTTTAAAGAAATAAAAATATAACGGCTAGATACAGCCATGACAGAAACACACCCTTCATGGAGCTGCATGAAGTCGTTGAAGCAGCAATTGTCTTTAACGCGTGATATTTTAGTGATATTTTTAGTCTTGCGCCGACTCAACAGAACAATGAGTTTAAAACGTCTGTCTGGATAAGGCGCGGCCAGGTGCAGCGCGGTGTCCTGCCGCGCCCGGAAGACAGTTTGAAAACAGAAATTAATGCTCAATAAGCACCAACATGCTGTGAAATGTGAGCCACCGAGAAAAATACTCTTTTCAAATGTACCCGAAGGACAAGTACTTACTGCACACTCGGCCTTTTATGCCAAAACGAGTCACAGACCAGTCAAACAGCAGGTCCACTTGCTGGAGAAACTAACTACTAGTTCGCTTCAGAACGACTGTTTAGGTGCTGCGGGTTTCAGAAAATGTTATAAAAGAATGGAGCGGATAAAGACAACGTTAATATTACAGAAGAATTGGCCCGGAGGTCACTTACCTGCAAATGTTTTCTGCTGAGTCCGGGTCCATCCGTTAACTTTGTGCAGAAAATCTCCCATGAGGCTGTGCTCTTCGCGCGCAGTAAATGGCAAAGGTCACCAGTCTTACTCAAAGTTTCAGGTTGTTGTTGGGGAACAAATTATATTGATTTTTAATCATTGGTAGTTGTAGTTCAAGATACTGATAAATATGAATACCAGTCTCTCGGTTATTTTGAGTACATTTCTATCAAAGATATTGAGTATATCTAAAAAATGTATTCTGTGATTCAAATACAGAATTTATTCTTTGAAATAAACTTGAACAAAAGAGCTCAGTTCAACACAAAAACTGGTGTTGAATATTTAAGCATTTCTTTTAGTATATGCTACTCAAGAAACCACTTTGGTGATATTCAGAGATTTAATCAAAGTCATCTAACTTATAATTATAATGATATTTACTAAGCCCCTGATTTATTTTTTAGGGTGCACGTTCCACCCATCCGCCCTGGTTCTTATGCCCTTAGTTGATAGGTGGCTTCTATGCTAAAATTTTTTATTGTGATGTCACAATTAGGAAACGTTTTAACAGCCCAAAGAAGCATATAATCCTGATATATGATTCCAAATCTGACAGAAAATGAATGGATGGTTTTCTTTCATATTTTGAGTGTTTATAGAGGCAGAAAAGACCAACATGTGGGCAACAGTAGCTGTCCTTGTCCTTGGGCAAGACACTTAACCCACCTTGTCTGCTGGTGGTGATCGGAGGGACTGATTGTGCCAGTGTTTGTAAATCTTGCTTCTGTCAGTGCGCCGCAGGGCAGCTGTGGCTACAATGTAACTCATAACCACCAGCGTGTGAATGTGTATGTGAATGGGTGGATGAATGATTGTGTTGTGAAGTGCCTTGGGGGGTTGTAGAACCCTAAGATGGCTCTATACAAATACAGGCCAATCACCATTTATCAACATGGCAACACAAAAGGATGCAAAAGGTGAGATTTGCACATGTCCCCTTTAAGGAAGTTAAGATGGCCAAGTTCATCATACATCATATATTCATCATTGTAATTAAACAATTTATTTTTTTATTTACACAAAATAAAATAAATAATGGTCCTGTTTCTTGCAGAAATCTGATAAAAATGTGTCCACACCTATTTCAATTGTCTCCTACCTCCCTCTGGATTTGTGCTGGGTCTTATCCTCAGATTCCTGTTCAGTCTTCACCTGATGTATTAGTGGTTGACCCTGGCTTGCTCTGTAGATGGTTTCACCACCTCTGAAAATCTGGTTAGCTAATTAAAAACAACCCACTGTATAATTAATGCACCATTATGCAAATTTAATAACAGTTGCACATTCTTTTCTGAGTAGAATGAAACACTTCACATTAGAATCTAAATTATTTAAATGTTCTAGCATGTAGTTTCATTGGCAGAGAACCAGACACAAAAAAATAGAAATTTAAAAATGAGATAAAATAAAGTACAAAGTAAGAGAGGAAAGTAGCCGTGGCTGAATATGGAGAGCATTTGGGAGGTGAATGATTCAATAATGAACCCTGAAAGCCCACTGCTCCTCACAGATAGGTCAGATACAGAAAAGAACCCCCCATGAAGATCAATAACGTATCAATTAATAGAGTGTGTGCTCATAGTGGTCACTGTCAGATTAAAATCCTCATAAGATTCTGCTTAGGCTGGCTTCTTTTAGGTTTTGAATGGAACTGTCCAGCACCTTTCTGCTGAAATATTCACATAGAAAATAATGTTTCAAGGAAACCCAAAAAACAACCAAATGAAATGAAGACCAAAGAATGACAGCTAGAATACAAGTAGCTGAAATAAGCTTCCTCATAGTCAAATGGTTCAGTAGAAAGGCTGAACACATACATGGATGGCAGAGGAGTTACAGTAAGTGCCCGCCCCGTAACAGGAAGGTTGCTGGTTTGTGCCCCGCTCAGTCTGCCGCAGCCATTGTGTCCTTGGGCACTTCACCCTCCTTACCTGCTGTGGTGGTCGGAGGGTGTACAGTAGCCTCACTTCTGTCAGTGTGCCCCATGGAAACTGTGGCTACATTGTAGCTCATCACCATCAGCGTGTGTGAATGAACGAATGACTGGTGTGTTGTAAAGTGCCTTGGGGAGTTGTAGGACTCTAGAAGGCGCTATATAAATACAGGGCATTTGTCCCCCTTGCCTGGTTTCCCTTGTGCATCTGTCTATTCTGTATGAGTTTTGATTGTTACTCTTTATTGATCCTTTTCCATCCATCTATGTTGTATACTCTCCTGATTCTGTACAGGAGCATCTGAATCTGATGTGTCAACAGGAGGATTTCCCTTCAACTAAAGTAAAAAAAAAAATTCTGATAGAAGAGACTACAGGGAGATGGGAGGGCTGTAGAAGTAACAACTCTAAAGAGACCTAATATCCTCCACTGGATACACAAGTAAGAGCTGTAAAACTTGAGCTATTGTAAACACTTTATTGTAATTAAATAATGATGCAAATGAAATGATCTGCAGCCAAATTGTCAGATTGACCTGCAGTTTATGGCTTGAGGGAATTATCTGGCGCACAAAGTATTTAACACCTTTTTAAACATGAAGCTGATGGGTGTGGTACGCCTGTACAATCAGCTGGGGTTGCACAGGACAGAAACCTGTTGATGTGTACACCAAAGGTTTACTGATATAAAAGCAAAACTCTGATTGTTGTTACAATGAACACAGGAGGATCGAAACGTCAGCACAATAAGGTAAAGAAAGATCTATCTGTGTTTTATAAAGAACAAAAAGTAAAAGAATTACAGGAGCTATGTGTTACTCTGTTTTATATAAAAAAAAAAAAACACTGGACAATGCCTTCAGTTCCAAGAACAACCTATCCTCTGCAACAATATGCTTTTCTAGCTGACTTTGGCTTCTGCTTTCCTGCACTTTGGGTCCTATCAGCTCCTACAGAATCTAAGGGAGTTAAAACCATCAGATCCACCTTTCCAACACCCACAACAATCTTTTCCCAAGTGGTTGAACAATGAGAGTTGGAACATGAACCTAATTTGCATAATCTACCATATGTCTCAGTGGAAATGCAATGGACCAGGGCTAAAATACAGAAGATAAAAAATTATGATTTTCTTATAGTTAAAGTTAAAATAAAAGGTGTTAGAGTATCTAAAATTAAAACAAAATCAGGTTAAGGTAAAACAAAAATCTCCAAACCTCAAATATCACATATATCATGTCAAATACCACTAAAACTTAAAAAAAAATTCAAATTCAAATGTTTTTCATCACCAAAGAAAAGGACATTTTTAGCAACAGACGTGTCTAAAGGCACAACAAACAGCATTCTTTGGACACGTCTGTAAAGCCAATGAATCCAGTGTGTCTGTTCCCTCAGCACAACAGGGTTGGAAATATCTCTCACTCATCACCATGACAACTAGGCAGCCAGAGGGTGTAACATGAACCACCAGATCCAATTAGGTGTATGGGATAGGATTAGATTTGAATAGATGTGATTGCATTAAGAATAGATTAGGTTTATTGCGTTATTAGCTTTAGAAGGGCAGGACGACTGAGCTCCAGAAAATTGGTGGGGCGGTACCCCGCTAGCTAGTCTCATCTGGCCTCTCTCTTTCCTTAGTAGCAAAATAACAGGGGAAACAGACAATTGGCAATTTGTTTTTCTTGCAAATTATATTTAAAAGCAATTAATTTGCAACATCAATTTTCATTTACTCAAACATTTACCGCTTTTAACCCATTTCAGACTATCGGTTTACATTTTCAACCGATTAATGATGACATTCGCAAGGGAAGACAATATCAGTCATACATCTTAGTCAACTTCAGGTAAAAAAAACATTTCAGTATTTCATTCCCAAGTTATTTTCCAAAACTTTTCTATTTCCTCCTTCAGCCCTTTGTATTCTCTCAGCTTCTTGAGTTCCTTCCTCATGATGTTACTTGGGATCTTGCTGCATCTGTCACCACAACCCGTAGTGAAAGTAATGAACAGTCAAGGTGTGAGTGGCTCCATGGGTCATCGGAGCACTCAGGGTTGTGACCTCCAAACTGGGGGAATGGATAAAATAAATCTCAGGAACATCCTCAGAGAGCTCTGTCCAGAAGAGTAATGTTCTATGAACAGCTAGCAAACTGAGAGGAACCCACAAGCTCCAAGGCTCCTGATAGGAGACCAGAGCTTCAATGTAAAGGAAGGGATGAGCTGAGATTTTTATATACATACAGTACATCATATACATATTCTGGGGAAGTTACTTTGAAAAGGTAAATTAGTTACTAATTACTGAAATAAGTAACGAGCTGGTAGCTGAGTTACAATATTATATAAGTGACTAATTACCAGGAAAGTAACTATTGTCACTTTTTTAAAAAATATACGAGAAAATTTAGATCCCCGATTATCATGTTCCATGTCTAATGTCTCTCCAGTCACTTCCTTGTCACTTCCCTCTCCCAGTTGTCGTGGTATTTTTCAGTCCCTTTAGATTTATTATATCATTTTACTAATTAGATTTATTCGTCAAGTTTGTTCCCACCTTCCCTGTTTTTGGTTTAGATTATTTACATACTGTTCTCTGTTGCTTTCTCTAGGTTGTGTCTAAACATCTTTTTGTGTCCACTACCTTTACCCTAGTTTTTTTCTTAGCTGTTGTCTCCCTAGTATTAGCTTCTCCCTCTAGCCCTTCCCCTAGTGCACCATATGTTTTCCTGCACGTTGTCTTCAGTTTAGATTATTTGTATTATTAGTGTCCTTCGATGATATAATTTTAGTTGCCCTCCCTATATATATATATATATATATATATATATATATATATATATATATATATATATATATATATATATATATATATATATATATTCTCTTCCAGTGTTATGTTCTGTGCTTCCTTGTGTTAACTTTAATTTATTCCAGTAGTTGGCCATCCTTCTGTTTTCTGTTCATTCCTCCCTAGTTAAGCCTTATGTTTTTTAGTCCACCCCAAATGTTCGTTCATTTCTAGTGTTTATCATGTTCTGTTTGTCAGTGGTTTTGTTCAGTCAGCCCGTAGTTCTGTTCTTCTGTTGTCTTTGTGTTTTTCCCTCAGTGCCCCGTTAACCAGTCACACTTGCAACAGATCAGTATTCATCACACCTGTTCCTTATTCCCTCATCACTGCCCAGTCTATACTCTGCCCAGTTCACCACTCTATTGTGTTTGTCTTATATTTTGCTTCCTGTTCGTGCTCCTGACCTCATTATACAAAATAAAGGATTTAAGGCAGTACCTGGCTGCTACCTGGATTCTTTGCTTTTGGGTCCTACTTCACAAACCACTTCTTGACACTGCTAAATGGAACTTACTACTGTTATGACCTGGCTCTAGGCCATAACAAAAGGGGAAGACTCGTTGGAGTTTCAGTAGAAAAACATTTTATTTCTGAGCAGTTCCCAACAAACAATCCCTATGGAGCCTCTCTGAGCCTCTTGTGTCTGGCTTCCTTTCTCCTTTTCCCCAGCAGAAACTCCTAACTGCACCCAGTCAGTGATTTCCAAATCAGCTCCACCTGGAAACAATCAGGCACTTGAGCCATACCACAAAGGGTATAGGCCTGGGGCCGTAACACCCCCCCACATCAAGACAAAGTCCCACAGGAACCCTGGACCAGCAATAAACGACATTCCCCCTTGTTTTAATAAAACAAACTCAAAACAAAACTCAGTAAGGGGCCCGGGACAACATAGAGTCTCGAAGGCGACCAGTCGATAACAAATTCAAAGTAGAAAGTCATCCCCATCGAGCATGACATGACATCATCTTGTCCTGTAATGGTCTGGTGTGGAAACCAGATTACATGGCTCCGAGAGCCTGTCCATACCTGTCCTCTTCTGCAGTTGCTTGGTCCACTCACCCTGTAAAACAGTGAGGAGACTCTCTACAGTATGACCAGTAGATTGATTTGGTTTATTGATCAACTGACAGGTGTGACAGGTTTAGATGTAAGCCGCCAATCAAACCCCAATCAAATAAAATTTATAATAAATAGAATTGTTTCTGCTTGATGTTTGTAAACTGTGCAAACACACACACACACATACACACAGGTCCAATTTGTTAAATTGGAGACTCTAAATTGTCTCAAGGTGTGAGTGAGTGTGTGACTGACTGTCTCCATGTTTCCCTGTGATGGACCGATGACCTGTCCAGAATATCCCCTGATTTTCTCCCGTTGTCCTCTGAGGATAGACATCAGCTCCCCAAGACCATAGAGAGAATGAAGCAGTTTTATGGGTGTTTAGTGGTAAGTGTTGTTGCCTTTCTATAATCTAGAACCAATCGGCCCATTTTGCTGTGGCATCAGACCTCAACAAAACGTTTTCTACAACTGGTACTCACTAGATAATTGCTCTTTCTGAGACCAGTCTCTGTAAACCCAAAAGAGTGATGTGGGCTCAAATGTTTGTAGATCAGCAGGTTATAATACTGCTATATACACTGCTGGACCCAAAAAAAAAGTTGCTACCAAAAATAAATGTCACACACTATTATTTAGTTGGACCGCCTTGAGCTTTGATTAAGACATGCATTCGCTGTGGCCTTGGGTTGATAAGCTTCTGCAATGTCACAAGATTTATTTCTATTCAGTGTTGCATTAATTTTTCACCAAGATCTTGCATTGATGATGGTAGAGTCTGACCGCTGCGCAAAGCCTTCTCCAGCACATCCCAAAGATTCTCAATGGGGTTAAGGTCTGGACTCTGTGGTGGCCATGTGTGAAAATGATGTCTCATGCTCCCTGAACCACTCTTTCACTATTTGAGCCCGATGAATCCTGGCATTGTCATCTTGGAATATGGCCGTGCCATCAGGGACGAACAAATCCATTGATGGAATAACCTGGTCATTCAGTATATTCAGGTAGTCAGCTGACCTCATTCTTGGAGCACATCCTGTTGCTGAACCTAGACCTGACCAACTGCAGCAACCCCAGATCATAGCACTGCCCCCACAGGCTTGTACAGTAGGCACTAGGCATGATGGGTGCATCACTTCATCTGCCTCTCTTCTTACCCTGATGCACCCATCACTCTGGAACAGGGTCCATCTGGACTCATCATACCAGTTTTTAATAATGTGTTGGACTGTTCTTAACCCAGTTTTAGTCGTTTCCAGATGTGTCACGACCACCAGATGTGTCTTTCCACATGGTGGTTTAAGAAATGAGAAGCATCTCATTGCACCAGTTGGGGTTAAATAACTTGTTGCCAGCTGAAAGATAATCATCCATGCAGTAATTATCCAATAGGAGGCTCTTACCTATTTGCTTAGTTAAATCCATGTGGCGACTCTATTTTTGTTGTGTTTATATACCTACAACGAGTAAGGCAATTCCTAAGAAGTCAGCTCAATAGCAAGAACAAGATCCGGGCAATAAACAGCTACGCCCTGCCAGTAATCAGATATTCTGCAGGAATAATAAACTGGCCAAAGGAAGAAATACAGACCACAGTTAAGACATGAAAGCTCCTAACCATGCATGGAGGGTTCCATCCCAAATCCAGCACCCTGAGACTGTACACTAGTTGTAAGGAAGCAGGCCGAGGACTAGTGAGTATGAGAGCGACTGTCCAGGATGAAATATCCAAGATCCATAAGTATATCAAGGACAAGGCCCCAACAGATGACATGTATATATGTATATACACTGAGGTCATCTGTTACCAACAACCTTACCATGTGTATGTGAACATTATTCATCTAAATTAGAAATGCAACAGTCATTAAAATCTGCTATGAAAAGTTGCAGCTGCCACTTCATCTAGTGGCCCTATTAAGTATCACCATGTCATCTAATGTAAGTAAAGTTATGAAGATAACAACTATCTCATTATAACTGAAAGATACATATTATTTTTTAGGTTAAGGAGATAATTCCTCATAAGTCTCCACACAACACCCGTGTGTCTATTTGTTTTCTAACTACTTATTTTGTAATGTCCGCCTGCATACATGATAGAGCTGAATTAAGCAACAACAAATTAAAATATCACTGAAAGCTCTCCACTCAGTGGCTCATTTACACACTTTCTTTTATAAAGCTGAAGAAGATCAGACATTCAATTAAAACTGAAAAAGGTTTAACAAGTGACTTCTCTTTCTAACAATCATACTATCCTCAATCTCTGCCCTCTGACTAATGTACCCAGATATTGCATAAACATAGTGCGGCGGGCGTACATGCGTCATTTCCCCAAACAAAGCTAGTAAGTGATAGAATTCCTCTCACTGATCGAACTGACGTTAAGCACAATTCTGCGCACGCGAAGATTCATAAGAGACTTGGATGATGAAGCTCAATGGTTCATAAAGGAATCACGGAAGTGGTGTGATGCGCTGCGTCACGCGCATCCAGGAGACGGTACCGTAGGAGGCGAGCTACCATGGTTCGCCACATGCTACAGGAGCGAGCTACCCGGCGTATATGGAAACATTCACGACCAAGTGACGAAGTTTTCTAGTCAGACGTGTTGAAAAACGTTGCCTTCCCGGTCACGTGATATATGTAATCTAGCACTTACAGCGTCCCCCGCTCCCCTCCTCCTCCCTGTCTGGAACTCGACCTCACCAGTCTGAAGCAGCCACCCTGTCCGTGACGAGTCCGGTCCTGTTACTAGGGGCTTCGTCCGGTCTAATTCAGGAAAAGGTTTACCGGATATTTGTATTCAGACACAAAGGTCTTATGGACAGAGTCCCGAACATTTTCGTTTTTAATGGCCTGTCTGAAGGGGGTTTTAGAGTCAGTCACTTTTATCACATCTCACCTGGACTACGCTAATTCAACTCTCCTTGGGGCAAATGCATCCTGTCTCAATAGGTTGCAAAAAGTTCAAAATGCGGTTGCCTGGTTTCTTATGAGCAGTGACCGTCGTGGTCACATCACCCCTGCCCTTGCCATATTGCACTGGATTCCTGTAAAGTACATGGTTGACTTCAAGATCCTGCTGGATTGTCTTGGTCCAATTTCAAAGCCAAATGAGTGTTCTGCCTGTTAAATGTGACATGTACCAATCAAAAACTGAGGTGGTAGAAGCACACTGCTCACTCCTCCTCTGCCATGTTTGTTTACTTTGAAGTCGAATTTGATCTCACAAGATTTCCCGTCTGATGGTGGATTATCTGAGATCAGTTTGTGCATGGTGTGTAGTTTTAGTCTTGGGCCAGACACCACAGACTGTAGGACCAAAGCTGGTATATCTATGATTTTTTATCATCATGTGTAGGGTGTCTCATGCTTTGAAAATCAACTGAGAATTAACAAATCCTGCCATGTGAACCAGGCCTAAGAGACTTTATTTCATTCTATTATTAGATACAAACAACTTTATTTACTTTTTTGCTAAATTTGGTTTTCAAAATTTGTATTGTTTTTTCACCCAATTTGCCTGCCTCAAAAGTAAAAAAACAAGCAAAAAAAACATGGTAGGAGGCCAACTGTAACCAGTGCCTAGCTCCTAAACCATCAGGATCCGCAGCATTTCTATTGCAACAATATCTTTATATTTGCCCTTGTACTCAGTGTAAATTTGACATTGTCGGGTTTCGTGGAAGTGAGTCAAGCGCAGGTAAAATCCAGAGGCAGCTAGGTAATTTTAACATAAACTTGAATAAATGAGACCTAGACTCCAGAGCTACAAGTAAGATTGATAACAATGAACCGACAAAGGAGTGTGACAAGAGAAGGGTTTAAATATACTGAGGAAGTGAGGGAAGACAAGGAACAGGTGGTTCCTGGTTTAATGTGCTGTAATGTGTGTGAAGAAGAAAAGCACTTTGTGTTTTATGATTTTAGTTTGTTTCTTACACATACTTAGAATCCACGGCAGGTAGGACATGTGAAGAAGGGTCAATTAAACATTCCCACCTCTGCTTAACAGTAGGAATTATGAATGTGCTTCATCTATAGCCTAATGTGGCCAGCATGGGTGATCATGCATGGGTCAAACAGCTTGTCTGCTTTAATTCCTGAAGTCTTCCAGATCAGCAGGACTTCATTTCAAACTGGTGTCTGCTGGATTTGTTCATTAAATAGAATCAATCCCTCTTGTCTCAGATCAAACCCCCCTGAAATTATTCATAAAACTTTTTTTTCTTTTCAAAAATCATGTCTCTGAAAATTACACATATGCTGAAAAATACTAAAAAAACAACAGCAACAAAAAAACCCCCAGTAAATTACCCACTTACAGATGTAGTTGGCACTGATCCTTCAGGGTAAGAAAAACCCACATTACAGACTTTTGTCACTTTCCAGGAAGTGAAATTCATATATTATATACATTCATTATATGTTGAGTGAATTTATTGATTATGCCTACAGATAAAAAAATCATAACATTAGAAAACTGTGAAAATGTTAAATATTGGAATTTATGATGTCACAACCTAATGAGGCACTAAATACAAAACACCTGCAGTTCCCTGAACCTCTAAATGGTCTCAGTTTGGATCAGTGTAATCTATGCAATAATGGGGATGACTGCTGGCTGGACACTCAGCCAGAAGACATTCATTGACAACCTCCACAAGGAGGGAGAGCCACAAAAGGCCATTGATGAAGAAGCTGCCAAGTATAAAATATGGTATGAACAGGTGCGCTAGCAGCAGGGAAATCCAGAGCCTTGACAGGATTGTCAAGCTAATTCCACTCATGAATCTGGGGAGCTTCACAAGGAAAGGACTGAAGCTGGAGTCAGCACATCAAGAGCCAATACGCTCAGTGCAATCCTATGCATTGGCTACAAATGTCACATTGCTTGTGTCACACCAATCCTGAACCAGAGACAGCATCTGACGCATCCTACATGGGCTAAGGAGGAAACACCTTGGACTGTTGCCCTGTGGTCCACAGTCCTCTCTTCAGATGAAAGTAAAGTCTGCAGATTCTTGGGAAATCAAGGTCACAGAGTCTGGATAAAGAGTAGAGAGGCTCAGAATTTATGTTGCTTGAAGTATGAAGTTTCCATAGTCAGTGAGATTTGGGGTACCATGTCAGCTGATGGTGTTGGTCTACTATGTTTTCTGAAGTCCACAATCAATGCAGACATCTTTGTTATTAGCTCCTTGACATGTGTATAGATTTGAGGGCTTGACTGAAAGATTTATAAATGTATGATGTGTTTCTAATTAATTTCCCCCTATCCATGTACCTGTCTGTATTTTTGAACACTCTTCTAAAAAATGAAATATCCCTCCATGGAAGCTGCCATTAATACTGCTAATAGACATCCATTGTGACCAGAATGGGACTTTGCTAATATTGCTCTCTATTAATTGATCGTCAGACAGCCTGCATAAAGAAACAGCTTCTGCTGGAACAGAGGTCCCCATCGAAGCAAAGCAACTGACTCATCAGTTCATTTAGTCAGTCACCATGACAATCCAACCTCCTGTTCAGTTCCTGTGTCTGCTCTTCTGGTTTGACGTTCCCATGTGAACAAGAACCTTCCTTGTGTGGAGCTATTATGTTGACTGGAGGTCAAACTACTCACTCTTTTACTTTGTGCTTTGAATTTGTGGTGGTTCCCGTGTCTAATGCTCTTGATGTGTTTTCAGATTAATTATTAGTTCTCACTGGTTATGAAAAGCAAATTTTACACACTCAAATTTATACTTGATGACCATTAAACAGTTTATGAAAAATAATGTATAATACGACCTTGTGAAGACTAAAAATGGTAAATGGCTTGTATTTGTATAACACCTTTTAGGGTTCTACAACCCCCCAATGTGCTTTACAACACAACCCATCATTTACCCACACACACACACACACACACACACACATTCACTCACTCTGCTCACAAGACTATTTCTCTGCTTTCGTTTTTTCTGCATTTTGTAGTTGAGGTGTTTAGCTGCTTTTACTGCTGCTGAGTATTTTTATAGAAGCTGCAGATCCAACTGCTAACAGCCTGTCCTGCAGATCTTTTTCACAGAGCCAGTAGAGAAACCAGTAGGAAATTTGTAAACTCGTTACAGCTGTGAACAAAGAGATGGTGTTTTTTTTATTATTGTTATTATTATAAAACTACATTCTCAAAAATGTCATGGCAGTTCGTTCAAACAGCCTTTTTCAGTTTTTCTTCACATCATTGTTAAATACTGGAGAACATTATTCATTTTCCTATTGTTTGACTGTCTTTTTACATTTTTATTAGATAGTCAAAGTCATAGTCCTGGTAACCAAGCAAAAAGCATTCAATGTCTGCAAGAAATGCAATTTGTACAGTTAATTGTTATTTTTAATTTCATGTAGGGGCCTACTAGGTTTAAGGTGGGTTTAGCATCTAGTTTTGATCCAGTTATTTTTGTTTTAGAGACTCATTTTTCAGTCAGTGAAGCATGGATTCTCAGACTCTCTCTCATTAACTGTTCCAGACAAACATGTTTGACAAAACTCCATTTTTCAGAAGAACAAACACTTGTTCATCATACTCATAAGGGAGGGTTGGCTTTTCCTTCTTCTACTCATATTGCCTGTATCTCTTTACATCTTCAGTGCCCATTGGAATGTGCTGGTGAAGGTTCTCAGTCATCCAGGTCATGGTAATCTAACTCGAACCCCTTTGGATCACCATTGGAACAAAAACACTAGAACTGCTTCAGGTTTATTGTGGTATTTCAGTGATTCAAAAATGTCACTGCTGCTATCTCCAGGTGTTTTTGTCAACTCCTGGTGAAAATATGCAGAAGTGTGAAAAACATCTATTTGCACAAACCTGGACTGCCAATGGACGTAGCAGTTATGTGCTTTTTAATATATAGTTTGATTTCTTGATTCTCTCTTCAAATGTCTGAAACTATTCCACACATAGACATGTTCAGCTCACAGCATGTAGCTCCACCTAAGATGTTCAGTCGGAGGATGAAGCTCTTTGATTGTCACAGTGAACACAGAATCCACCAGCCTGACCTGCTTCTTGTTTCCTTCTATTGACATGGTTCAAATATGAGCCTTCAGCAGTTAACGGTTTGATCAGCTATGGATTACAGTCTTTTTGTCCACCAAGCCTAATAATGACATAGCTATGTGCTCCAGCACCACTGCTGTGCTGATGGCCAGCTACTCGTCTACTGAAGCTTCACCTTTCACCTCACAGCCCTACATCTTCCATGATAGAGATCACCGGCCCCCATTAAGAGGGGGGCAATAATAGTAATATCCACATGACAGCATACACACACACACACACACACACACACACACACACACACACACACACACACACACACTGAGCTATTTATGAGCCCCAATGAGCAACTAAATGGCTTTGATGGATAGGTGTGGGAGAGCCGGCTCATTTTCTCTCCCGGACCATAAAGAACTGCTTGGCCATTTTCAGCAGCCCACTGGTCAAACAGCCATCTATCTCACCTTCACACCACCATAAATCTGACTGCTCCTTTAGCCAACTTGTCTCCCTTATTCTCTGTCTCCCTAACTGTCACTGTCACAGTTTCACTCCTTACTGATTTTTTTTTCTTTGCTCACATGTGACTCTTTTCGCTCTGGCTCCAATTTAAAACAGAGTTTAGCACAGAGCTCTAATATAATTGGTTCAGTGCCCCCGTTAACTTAATGATGCTGGGTAGTCGACTGGACTGACAAAAGTAGGGCTTCTACTCACTACAATATTTCATGGGCCATGGAATGCTCTGGGAACTAAAGTAGTGTTTTTCAGGAAATAAAATCTTATTGTAATGCTCGGGAAATATCAAACGTTACAACTTAATTTTTATAGTTTAGGCTTTTATTTTTTCAGTAGTTTAAAGACGGATCTTCTACCAAAAGTTAATCACTATATCATTTACCCTTTACCATTTACCAATCACTATATCCAGGATTAAAAAAAAACATGTCCACCAAACACCAGCTAGAATTCCTTTGTATAGTTCTACTTACTCTTTATGAGCCAAAAACATGCATTCAAATGGCTTAACATCAAAACTTTGTTACAATTATATTTATAGGAGGCTTTTAAGCTAATTTTGATATGCAGTTGCCTTCCTGTGATTGGCCGCTCGTTGGAGGAGGAGGCTTAAGAGAGGGTGCATCAGTTTGGATGGGATCATAACTTTGCTCGCCCCAACCAGCCACCAGACCTGAGGGGGCTCCCTCATGACTAATCTCACTCTCAGGATGGAAATGTGCTACAATGAAAGACAAATACCTCACCTGCTGCTGCCTCTGTGTTTGCTGCTTCCCTGATCCTGTCCCAGGATTCATCCTTATCCACTTTGGATTTAAATTGGGGGTCCGATTCATCCCCCAAACACTTGTCACCAATCAGGCATCACCCTCCCACTACACTAGAGGACTCCATCCTTCCCCCTCTTACCCCCAATGACCACCCTGTCCTTCACCACCCTCCAGAAGAAGAAGCTACAGAAAATCAAGGTGCATAAAGCTGCAGGACCAGATAGCATCAGCTCCAGGCTCCTGAGGTCAGAATCAGAAGGGTTTTATTGCCATATGTGTGAGAAATCACAACATTAGGAAATTGCTGCGGTACTTGGTGCAAAAAGAAAGATAAAAAATAAGAAATAAGCAAATATAGGAAGTAATAATATACTCATGATAAAATAATTATTATAAAAAGTGGCAATAATTAGAGAAGCAGCTACTATATACACAGTGCAGGTACTAATCAGAGTGGATCAGCTTCAGGTACAAACACAACACCGGGTCATGTGACTAGGACCAAGCAACTGGAGTGGGCAGCCCTAGGATTGACATTCATGAGTCCAACAGCAGAGGGGAAGAAACTGTTCTTGTGGCGAGAGGTTCTGGTCCGAATGGATCTGAACCTCCTGCCAGTCAAAAAGACAGTGTCCAGGATGAAACAGGTCAGCTGTGAGCCGACACGCTGCAGCCTCTTCTTGAACCTGGTGGTGGCTCCAGCGTACCACACGGTGATTGAGGAGGTGAGGACGGACTCGATGACTGCGGTGTAGAACTGCCTCATCGACTGTGCTGGCAGATTGAATTTCTTCAGCTGCCTCAGGAAGTACATCCTCTGCTGGGCCTTTTTTATGATGGAGGTGATGGTGGGCTCCCACTTAAGGTCTTGGGTGATGGTGGAGCCCAGGAAGCGACATTAGTCCACCATCATGATGGGAGTGTCAGACAGGGTTATGGGGGGAGGGGGGCTGTGTGCTTCCTAAAGTCAACAACAACCTCAGCTGTCTTCTGGATGTTTAGCACCAGGTTGTTGTGGCTGCACCAGGACACCAGCTGTTCCACCTCCATTCTGTAGGCAGACTCATCCCCATCAGAGATGAGTCCAATCACGGTGGTATCGTCTGCAAACTTGATTAGTTTGACAGACTCGTGGTTGGAGGTGCAGCTGTTGGTGTACAGGGAGAAGAGCAGAGGGGAGAGAACCCTGAGGGGAACCGGTGCTGATGGTCTGCAGGTCCGAGACATTCTTCCCCAGCCTGACTTGTTGTTTCCTGTCTGTCAGGAAGTCAGTGATCCACCTGCAGGTTGGATCAGGCACGTTCATCTGGGACAGTTTGTCTTGAAGGAGGTCTGGCAGGATTGTGTTGAAGGCGGAGCTGAAGTCCACAAAAAGGAACCTGGCGTAGGTACCCGGGGAGTCCAGATGCTGCAGGACGAAGTGTAGAGCCATGTTGATGGCATCATCTACAGACCTGTTGGCTCTGTAGGCAAACTGCAGGGGGTCCAGGAGGGGGGCTGTGAGGGTCATGAGGTGGGGGAGAACCAGGTGCTCAAATGACTTCATGACCACAGATGTCAGAGCCACAGGTCTGTAGTCATTGAGTCCAGTGATCCTTGGCTTCTTGGGGACAGGGACTATGGTGGAGATCTTGAAGCAGGCAGGCACATGACATGCCTCCAGTGAGGAGTTGAAAATGCCCGTAAACACTGGGGCCAGCTCTTCAGCACAGTGCTTCAGAGTGGCAGGAGACACACAATCAGGGCCCGGGGCTTTTCCAGCATTTAAAGTCTTGAACTGCCTCTTTACATCTGCCTCACGGATGTGTAGGGTTGTGGTGGAGGTGTGTGGTGTGAAGACCTCCTGGGTGGGGGGTGAGGAGGAGGGTGCTGAGGGTAAATTCCACAGTGATGGTGATGGCTCTGGAGTGGGGGGTGGGTGGCCAATGTCTCTATTGTTGGGACTGGATGAGGTGTGAGACCTGCCTGATGGCTCATCAAACCGACAATAGAAATTGTTTAAGTTGTTTGCCAGGAGCAGATTATCAGTGGAGGCGGGGCTTCTGGGTTTGTAGTTTGTGATGCTTCTGAAACTTTTCCACACAGAGGCCGGGTCATACTCAGGCCTTGTCCACACGTAGCCGGGTTTTTTTTAAAAACGAATATCCGCTCTCCCAATAAACAGCGTCCACACCACCTCGTTTTTAGAAAAAACTCCATCCACACGTAACCGCATAAGTGCATTGTTAAGCACATTCATAGGCATGTCAGACCAGGTCGCACATGGGCCGTCAGCATTTTTGTCGCAGACCGTGACATTAATAATAATTGTCCCATCATTTTCAAAGTTTACACAAATTTCTCTTAACACCGGTAATTTTTGCATCTTTAATGTTCCCCTACTTGATGGCCCCCTGTGCCCTCCCTGTGCGCAGCAGCCGCACAGACTCACTGGTGTGCCTGCAGCCTCTCAGGGTTCCCTGCATTGAAAATGCTGCAAAGAATAATTTCATTTTCTGTTATTCATCAGCATGTGACGTTGTGAAACCTAAAACTCTGGTTGTTTCTGTCCACACGGAGACGCTGAAAACGGAGAAAATGCAAATCTTCACTTTGGCTGGAGTTTTTAAAAAGATACGTTTTCGTTGCGGAGATCTGCGTTTTTGTGTGGATGACAGGCCAAATCGTAGAAAAATATCTTCGTTTTGGGAGATACCCGGCTACGTGTGGACAGGGCCTCAGAGATTTGCTGCTGCATTTTGTCATGATGCTGGTGTTTAGCTTTCTTTACTGAACCTGTATTTAGCGTCTCTGTAGGAGTCCTTGTCCCCACTTTTAAAGGCTTCTCTCTTCTCTAACCACAGCTGTTTGAGTTTTGGGGTAAACCAGGCTTTGGCGTGGTTGTAACTCACCTTGGTCCGTGATGGGATGATGCTGTCCTGGCAGAAGTGGATGTAGGAGGTGACGCTATCTGTGTACTCATCCAAACTGTCAGAGGCAGCCTTCATTACCTCCCAGTCTGTGGTCTCTATGTGCGAAGCTCATCTACAGCATCATTGTTCCACTGTTTTATTGACTTCACAACAGGTTTGGAGAGTTTTAGCCTTTGTTTATAAGCTGGGATCAGATGAATGGTCACGTGGTCAGAAAGTCCGAGCGCAGCGCGTGCCACTGCGTGATAGGCTCCAGTTATTGTGCTGTAACAGTGGTCCAGGGTTTTCTCCTCTCTGGTTGGGCATTTAATATACTGTTTATATTTGGGAAGTTCCTGGCTCAGATTTGCTTTGTTAAAATCTCCCAGAACGATGATGAGGGAGTCCAGGTACACCCACTCCGTGCACAGAATCTGTTCCGCGAGCGTGCGCTGAGCCTCGTGCGCGTCCGCGTCTGGCGGGATGTAAACAGCGGCTAGAATGAATGAGGCGATCTCCCGCGGAAAGTAGAACGGTTTACAGTTTATAAAAAGATAATGCTGCTGCACAGATCAACAGCGTGGTACCAATTCCAAAGACCTCTCACCCAAAAGACCTCAGCAGCTCACGGATTTTGTTGACTCATGTCAGCAGAACCATCTCCTGATCAAAGCAAGGAAAACCAATGAGCTGGTGGTGGATTTCATACACAGGCCCTCTGCTTTGGTACTGGTGAACATCCAGTAAACAGGAAGGGGACCATTATAAGAAGTTTGCTTGTAAATCTTTAGAGGCCTGTCCCCTCCCTGCGTTAGTCAGATTCTTGTTTTTTCCTGCAACTCTCACATGGCAATTTAAATTATAATTCTTTTTAAAAAAGCAGTATGTTCACAAACTAAGAACTTCAATTGACTTTCACTACAGAACATAACTATTTAGAAGTCTATGCTGTCTTAAAATCTCTGAATTTTGCACCAATCTCTGTTTTTTAACATTAGACAACATATGTATGGCCTAAAAGCTAACTTGCTGAAAGCTGTCCATCACATTCACTGATACATTTGAGGGGAAGTGCACATGCCCACTGACTGAGACAAAAGAAACACAACCTTCAAAACAAATGCTGTGTAATTGTATTTCATGCACTTTTCACAGTGGTACAGGTGTTGTAGATGCACATTAACATTTGATTTTAATGCTCTCACATGCACCAATGAGAGAAGGTCTGCCCAGGTTTGCCTTGACATGATCCTTTCCATGTCTGTGTCACGATGTTGCAGCAGGGGCCTCATTTATAAAGCTTTCTGCGCACAAAATGGGGTCTGAAAACTGCATAGGTGCAAACTTTATTTATGAAGTATATCTTGACTGAAAAACTTTGGACCTGGCGTAAGCACATTTTGGAGACGAGAACCCTTGCAGCACAGCCGGTGAAATGGTGAAATGTTTAATTTAAGACACATTTGACCCAATGGCAAATCTGCAAAACAAGCTGGCTTAAAACATTTTGTTCATTCCTCATAACAACGTTCTAACATGGTATAGCTATAAATACTTTGCGGAGATAAAAATAAAATGAAAAAATAATGAAGTGGTTCTCTTGCACTTGTTGAAATCCTCAGCCAATGACACAGCTTGGTCTGAAAGCAATGATTGGATCATCTAGTTGTCTGCCTCTCTGAACCACTGCACTTCCGCACTTCTCTGGTTCCTCCACTCATTACACACTCACGTATTTATCAACAGAACACCACTGGTGTGAGAGGTTCTCCACTCAATAAAATCAGAGAAGGAGAAACAGCCGGCTGCTACCACTTCAACTTTAGGACAAACTACCAGAGTCCCAAAAAGAAAAACACCATTTGAAGTCACGGACAACAAAAGACAGAAAACCGTGACTGGTGTTTAGCGCTATCTCGTTTCCTCTGGCAAAACGAATTCTGGTATCCAACGGACCTGGCCTAGAGATGATAGTCAAATCTGCGATTGTGTTTTTGTAGCTTGTTTTGCAGATTTGCCATTGCAGCTTTAAATGTTCCCCCTTAGTTTTGGAATATCTCATTAATCCCTGTGCACCATTAATAGTATCAGTGAGTAATGCCATATAGGCTCCATCTGACCACTTCCTTTCTCTCCTTTTTTTCATGCCAGCGGCGATCACTCTGCTGCTCAACAGCCCACTGCTGCAGCAGCACGGTGCCGCTCAAGGCAAGGCAAGGCAAGGCAGCTTTATTTGTATAGCACATTTCAAACATGGAGGCAATTCAATGTGCTTTACAGAGCAGGAGCAACAAAAGCATTAATCAAAATACACAAAGAAATAATTCAGACAATTAGATAAAAGGCATAGTCAAAAAAGTTTAGCAGTAAACAGTGCAGAAGGAGCAGCATAAGAAACATTCAATCATAGGCTAATGAATACATGAAGGCTTTTAATTTTAATTTAAAAGTTACTAGAGTTGGGGCCTGTTTGAGGTCATAAGGAAGCTGATTCCATCTATGAGCAGCATAGTGACTAAAAGCAGCTTCTCCCTGTCTGGTTCTGACCCGAGGTTCTACCAGCTGACTGCTGTCTAGGGATCTGAGAGCTCTGCTAGGTGTATATACAGGAAGGAGATCCAACATGTACTTAGGCCCCATACCATTGAGTGATTTATAGACTAGTAGAAGCACTTTAAAATCGATTCTGTAGTTTACTGGTAACCAGTGCAGAGTTTTTAGAACAGGGGTGATGTGCTCAGTTCTCTTAGTTCTCGTTAGGACCCTAGCAGCAGCATTCCGAATAAGCTGCAGTTGTTTTACGGCTGTTTTGGGAAGA
>SSNS01000055.1:740605-865499 GCA_006937985.1 Aphyosemion australe
GAATGAGTCTTTAAAAATGGCAGCTACACCACCACCTCTCTTATCAGGTCGAACCACATTTAGAGATTTGAAGTTTGGGGGTGTTGCTTCTATGAGAACAGGCGCACAGCTACTATCATTTAACCAGATTTCAGATAAAAGCATACAGTCAAGAAGATGAGCAGAGATAAGATCATTTACTAAAAATGACTTGTTGTTGAGAGATCTGACATTTAGTAAAGCCACCTTTAAGGAAATGGTGGGAGGACACTGCGCTGAATGGGACTGATAAGGAACCGCTATAACATTCCTTGGTCTGTATGAATGAACAGACATATTTTGCCTTGTAGAAATTATAACAGGAATAGGGAAAACTAACATTTCATAAGGTCCACATTTGTCCTGGAAACATTGATAAGGAACATCTTCCCTCAAATCTGGACCAGGTTCATATCAGACAGAGGATACTGAGAGCTGTGAGTGTGACAGGGAGATACTGTGTTGGCGGGCGGGGCAGGGGGTGAATTGCACAGGGTAGAGGGGTGGGTATCGGCGAGATGGATCAGGTGGGTCAATGAAGCTTGATGTGAGTTGGGGCGGGGGGAGGGATTCCTTCGGTCTGTCAGATTTGTGGTGATGTAGCTCTTTCAAGTGTTCAGAGGAGAGCTGAGTTACGCTATCTTGTTGTTTTGGAACATCCTGCGTGTTGACCTTGGCATGGTGAGCAAAGGGAATAAAATATTTTTTTCCGTGCATCATGCCCTAGAGCCTGGATTTCCATCTTGGTTGTCATGGTTACCTGTGACAAACGGCCGATGACCAGGTTTATTTATATGCACAATAATTATAAAATAGTTTGCATTGTTCATTTACGGCAGAAAGTGGGTGTGTAGGAGGCGGGATGTGATCCAGAAACACCTGAGCACATTCAGGTGTGATTTATAAAGCAGAAACCGCATGGATCTGTGTGTAAGCAGTTTTATAGGTCAGAAAATTAGTTTGTGTAAGTAACTTTTGTATTTATTGCTTAAGTAGAGTTTATTGAGGATTCCACACCAAGTTTTATAAATGAGGCCCCAGGCGTCCATGACCCACCTGAGGAAAAGCGGTTAAAAGTGAAATCTGAAAGCGTTTTTAGATGAAGCTGATCATCAGTGTGCCACCCTACTGGATCAGGCTCTTGATAGGCTTCATATATCGCAGAGAAGTTTGCTTTTTGGTTATTTAGTGATTCAATCTTTATTAAACCAGGTAACTCCAGTGGAATCCTCAGTTATCTCATATTTAACTTATTAAAAAATACAATATGTGTGACACTGAATCTGGTCTAAGGAAAATCATGTAACGTATTTACAGAGCATGCACTAATTGTGGATACTGAGGTGCATGCTGCTTTGTGATGATAAAACTAATTGGTGCACTTATCATTTTGACAAGTCTCCTTACAGTCGTGCAGTTTATCAGTGAAGGACTGTTTGTTCATCAGCATCTCCTGGCCGGTGCATTTCATTTAATTAGAGAATCATCAAGACTCGAATATCATATTTAAATTAAATTGTCAACATGAATAAGAGAGAGGCCAGGGTATTACAGTGGAACATATGACCAGTGCAAAATCACCTCATCATTCAACTGTGGTTCATTTTACTCTACAGTTAATTCAACAGGTACAAGTACTGGTAATGGATTCTGTGTCAGGAGCTCTGATGACAGCTAAAGCACAGCGTTGATGAACAACAATGTTATTTTTAATGTTAATTCTACAGGATAAACTTTATTTGACAAACAAAACTCAGGTAAGCAGGGGTGATGCTGAAAGGTGTGAATTCTGTCCTGATCAGAAAAAATCTTTTCAGCTCTGTGAAATTTGTGTATCTAGACTAAATGGTTGGAAGGTCTATTCATGACACACTGTCATCACCTTGAAGTGTAACGTTCCAATTATTTATTCATCCTTAAAATGTCTTTACTGAACTAGAGCTGTGGCACAGGGAGCTGATTTGGCCATGAGCAACAATTTGGTTTCTCATTCTTTCTAAATGACTAAATCTCTGCCCTTCACTGATCCACAGACACATTCACTGGTGTGTTTGTAGAAGTCATGGTCATCGTATTCCTGCTTCATACAAAAACATTACTCCCACCCGCCCCACTCACCCCCTCTCAGATTATTATGACTGCCATTTATTCTCACAGATTTGTGTTTATTGCAGCATGCATGCTGTCATGGGCTTTGGTTATGCATCACTGCAGCCTTGGGTGGTGTGGCTCTCTCACACGGGAGAGCAAATCCTCCTCTTGGGGGTCTGTGACTCTGTAGGCTGCTTGTAACCAGCGCTGTGACTCAGTTAAGATTCTTTGAACCCTACGTGACACAGCATCAATCAGAAAGACCCTCCCTGTGATCGCCAGCTGTTGATAGAAGCATGAGTAAATTCATGAAATCTGACAGACAACTAATGAAATCAGAAGACACTAAAATGTCCATTAGCAGTATTACTGCTACAGGACATCATCACATGCAACACTCGGCCCGAGCCTGACCGAACTTGACATTTTTTTTTTCTTAATGGACGTGCTGCATTTAATGAGCCGGCAACACTTTTCCTGCATCTGAACGCTGCTCACACATCACAGCTCAGCATTTCCTGCTTTAGAATGATTACTGTGGAATTCATCATTAATTATTTTTATAATTTCTTATAGACATGTTTTTTTCTCTGTCTCTGCTGTCCCAACCTTACTCAAACCAACCAGGTAACTAAATGATTTTGAGCTCAGGTTGAAATTGAGAACTCTATACCTGTACAGAGGTAACAACTGACCATAGAGTCAGGTTTCTCCAGTTTATGACAAAAAACAGGGAATACTGAGGGTAGAATTTAAATATCTTTTCTTTACGAGCATATGTCTATTTTATTGTTTTGATCATTTTTTTAAAAAGCTGCTTAAACTAACACTGATGTACGGAACCCCTGAAAGGCAACAGAAAAAAAAAATTCTTGTGGCATTTTTCCAAGTTTATTTATTTTTTGCTATGCTCTAGAGGGCAAAGAAAAAGTTTTTTTTCTTTTTTTTTTTTTTAGCAATTTTTCTGCATGGGAATCAGCTTGATTCTTCCTCGCTGAATCACTGTCTGCATGTGTAAATGTAAATGATGGAAGTAGATTCAATAGACAGTTACAGTGTTTAGATTCATAATGTCTCCAAAAGAGTTAGTGCAATGTACAAGTTGACAATAATTTACTGTGAATTTACAATGTATAATGAGGAAATCATGATAGAATTGTCCATTAATTTACTGTAAAAGTACTGCAGATGAAGCTTCCATTCCATTACTCTGAGGTAAAGTAAATGTTAGCACAATGGCATATTTATTAACAAATATTTTTCAATGTACAGCAGATGCCAAAAACTTCAAGAATTCAAGAAATTCGACTTTATATTCATAAAAGCTACATTAACATGCAGAGAAATTGTGCAAGCTTGCAATTCAACTACCTGTCTCACAATTCAACTACCTGTCTCACAATTCAACTAGCTGTGTCACAATCACAGTAATGGACAGGGTGGGAATGAGGTCTTCTCGGTAAGATAAGAGAGGAAGGGAGAGAGCGATGAAGGGATGTCGTAAAGGAGTCTGGCGCTCCTCTCAGTCTCAAACATTATAATGAGTCCTCACGCAACAGCATTGAGTAAAAATCTTGTCTTAAAAAATGACAAAAAGAAGTAGACTACTCAAAACTGAGCTTGACAACTACTGCTGCAAAAAAACTATGATGCCCACTCAAAGTCAACAAGTTTCCTCAAAAGGGTGCTCACATGAGTGTTCATTGTTGTCCACTTCTTGGTCTTTGAGCCTCTTTCAGGATTGATGCCCAGGACCTGTTGCTAAGCAAAGATAGCTTCAGATTTAAATAGACTTCCAGTATGTATTGCAGGCAGCATTTATCAAGGTGTTCATCTATGCTTTTTGCCCACATCAAACCTTAATAGATTTATAATCCAAACTTGTCAGATATTCCTCTCACCAATACATTCGCAATAGACGTTTTGAAATCACAAAGCGTGCCCCAAAACAAAATAAACAGCTATTATATTATATATTAACTCATTCACTGCCATTGACGACTTTAGTCGTCATTTTAAATCCAACCGTTTAGTCGTCAATTGCATTTTTTTACGGGGTGGGCGTCAGAACGAGCCCCCACACCGTGAGAATAAACATCACGTGTCTAAAGCTGACCTTCATCCGTGTATGTCACACACCACGTGATCAGGAAGCGGGAAATCAATGAATTAGGAGATCGTTTTGGGACGCTGCTGTGAAAAAAGCAATGCGCCAACCGGAAATGCTTCTGCAGCTCACGCTTTGGCAACAGAATGTGAAAGAACGGATAACGCTAGAAATATGGCGATTCTTCCTGATGTAAGAAGTGAGTCTACTCTTTCTTTTGGTAGTTTTGGCGTTTACATGATCATAGAGCACAATGTTCTGTGACTCTTCAAAAAACAGTAAAAACGCTCAAAAACGCTGGCAGTCAGGGGCTTTCTGATCAGAAAACGACTGGCAGTGAATGAGTTAAGTAAAAGAAGAAAAGTCTTCTAATAGACATGAAATCAATTCAACCAGAAGGACTGAATCTAACGGAGCCAATCTATTAAACTTCACAGCAGAACATTGTTGGAAATGAACTCTTACAGTGTGAGAAATAAAGATGGTTGATGACACATTTGTCTACAGGAAGCTCACTGAGCTTTGTGAATTTCAACACCAAATGTATCTGGACAATTTTAATACTTGATTCCCTCCTTGAATTTGGACAAAATCAGAAAAGGAAGCAGATTATAGTGTCTGCATGTAAGCCTGCGTGGATATGCGAGCGTCTGCTACAGATCCTGTTGCTCCTTCTGAGGTGTCTCTGTGACGGAGCTCCGTGTTTGGCTGTGTCTTCTGTTGTTTGACAACTGTGCAGGATAAGTGTCTGCTGTGTGTGAATGGCATTAGGCCATAAGGATTCAGTGTGATTACATTTAATTAACAATTCCCTTATCCTGCTTGATTACTGACCAGACTCTAATGAGGAGAGGGAGAAACTGTGTCCCCAGGTGTGCACGCTGCACACATATGCAGGAGATTAGTCATGCATGAAGAGGTGTGTGTGTGTGTGTGTGTGTGTGTGTGTGTGTGTGTGGGCAGAACAATAAGATATATTCTTTGCATCGTATGTAAACATTTGTGATTTTTTTTCATTTATGTCACACGGACCTGATTTTGGTATAAATGAAATCTGCTGATGTTTTTAAACACCTTAAAAATCTCTAAACCACACACACGAGGATAAAAAATAAATAAATTACAACAGTAGTCAGCTAGTAACACTTGACTGTTGCTATGGAAACAAATAGATGAATTAAAGCAATTTAATTATTAATGCAAATCAGCCTTACAAAAGGTCAACCTGTGAGAAGTTGGAGAAGATCTTCTTGAGAAGCCGTGCAGTTTGCAGATGCATTGTTTGGTGGCACAAAACGTTAACGTTTTCTAGAGATAAAGAATGTGACGAAATGCTGAAAGTAGGCAGAGAGAAAGCAGCTCACACCCAGACTGGTTTGGAGTCACAGAGATCCTGAGATCCAAACTCATTTTATTTCCAGTTACCTCTTTACCTGGCAGCTCGGCTGCTTTAGTCTCTTTATCTTATGAAAGCATGAGCGAAATCTCACTGAATAATAAAAACCACTGAACTAAAGACATTCTAGACGTTATGAGCAGGTTTCAATATTAAAATAAAACATTACAGTTTGTTACAGCTTAACACTTTTCATTTTGTTTTATAACTAACTGAATAAAAAAACGCAAAAGGAAAACATTTGATTGCTATTCTTAGAGGGTTGAATTATTATGTGATCAATGATATCTAATTGAATGTAAATATAGCAGAACATCAAGTTATAGTCCAGTTTGACGCAACTCCTTTACAGAATGTTAAATGAAAGTAAAAATAAATGTTCAATAGATGTGAATTTAAACCAAAACAAACAAACCAAGAAGCATTTTGTAATTTCCTAATTATAAATGCATCTTTCTGTTCTCATGAACAAAATAAATAGTCTCGGACCAAAAGTTTAAAATAGAAAGATGGGCCACAGGACCAAATTTGATTTTAATGAAACTAAAATTGAAAATATGAACAAAAATAACATTTTGGCTTTTTAAAATTAATTTTGGTTATCACAACCAGCTCTGGTGGCCTAGTGGTATGAGTGTCTGCCACCATGGGGATGGGCTAAATGGGGAGATGTAATTTCACCAGTGTGTCATGATGACTATTGGGACTTTAACTTCAAAATAAAAAGAGCGAATGATACACAGCTGGTCCTCTCCACCCCTGCTGCCCTTGATCCTTATTGGACTGGTAAAGACGATAAACCTCTAACTCAGGTCTCCCAGGGGCTCCAGGGTGGTGTGTCTCAGAAGTTCTACCTGTCCAGGTGGGGTGATGGTGGCAGAGGAGTTAAATGCTCACCTCATAACTGCTCAGTCTCTTACACTCATTGGACAAGAAGACACTCCTCCCTCCTGCCTGCTGGTGGTGATCGGAGGGAGCGGCGGTGCCGAGTGTGTACAGCAGCCTCACCTGTCAGTGTGCCCAGGGGGCTGCTGTGCTGCATGGAGACTCATCACTGCCAGTATGTGAATAACAGTTGTGTTGTAAAGCAGCTTGGGGGGTTCTAGGACTCTAGAAGGTACATGAAACTCAAATAATTAGAATATGATGCAAAATTTAATTAATGTCAGTAATCCAACTTTAATAGTGAAGCCATTATGTGAGATAGACTCATTCCATGCAAACCCAGATATTTCAGCCTTTATTTGTTATAATTGTGATGATTATGGCTTACAGCTGATGAAAACCCTACATTCAGAATCTCAGACAGAATATTGTGAAAAGGTTCAATTTTCTAGACTCAAAGTGTCACACTCTAATCAGCTGATGAATCCAGAACACTTGCTAAGGGTTCCTGAGCCTTTAGATGGTCTCTCAGTCTGAGCTGAATGACTGACATGAATGACCTTTTGCACCAGATTCTCATTTTCACTGTTTCACCTGTACATGGCATTTACCATTTGGATCTAGCCTGCTTCCTTCTACTAATTTGGCTCAGTGTTTCTAGAGATGGTGTTTTGATCCTAACAGAGCGGTTTGCACTAATCAGAGGGCGTCTGTTATACTTGGCTCCCCTTAAAGCTCAGCTCAGTTGTATCAGCAGGTATCGGTTCTGTTGAGTCAGACCCAAATCTACCTGAGCTGTACCAAAAACACAGCAGGTCATGGGGAAAGTTTCCCTCTAGCTTCAGTCTGCTCTTCTTTTTTACATCACTCTTTTTCCTCCTGCAAAACTTTGATGAGATCTTTTTAAAAATCGCTTTTTGCAGTTAAACCAGTTCACAAAGACCCAAACCTGCCTTTTTTTTCTCCTCAGGTTTCTGCTGAGAACTGGTGCTGCTGTCATGTTTCTGTCTCAGCTTCAGTCTGGAGGCGATGACGTCAATTGTGACAGAAAGTGTTGGCTTGTACTTCATTGAAAATATTATTTTATTGTTTATTATTCTTTTATTTGTCTTGTTGGTTCTGAAGGCCATGTGTCGTGTGGACCAACAGAAGGCTCAAAACCATGACCCTGTGGCGTTCTGTGGGGGGTGCTACATCAGGCTCTGGGTATCACCAAAGCTAGGCCTGGGTCCATATTTTTGTTCTTGTTGTGGGTCAGACTACACCAGGGCTGACTCTGGCCTCTGATCCTAATCATGGTCTTCATGGATCTCAAGGAAAGATCCTAGAGTAAGGGGGGTCTGGTTTGGGAACCTCAGTGTCTCAAGCCTCAAGAGGAGCAGTTCTAGTATCTTTATGTGTCTTTTTCCTAAGAGATGGTGGCATAGGTAATGTATGACTGTCCGATGAATACGTGAGTGTTTATATATAAATGACATAAAAACATAAACACCTGTTTTTGTTTATTAAAAGGTGGTTTGGTCTGATTTGGCTGCAGTGACACGTGTCATCAGCAGAGGGAGCTCCAGTTTTATCTCAAGACCAGGAGTGAATGGGGGGTCTATTTGAGTGTGTGCATATGCATTTATCTGTGTGTGTGTGTGTGTGTGTGTGTGTGTGTGTGTGTGTGTGTGTGTGTGTGTGTGTGTGTGTGTGTGTGTGTATGGGGGAGGGGAGAGTCCAGCTCTGTAATACCTTTACTTTTGTCCGATTCTCTCTGCAGTCCAGGGAGACAGACAGAGGAAGAGGTGTTGCATTATACTTACCATCAGCTGGTTTCCATGACAATAACAACTATAATCATATTTCTACCCATGCATGTGCTATATGAGCATGTGTGTGTGTGTCCATGTAGTTTTAATTAGCTCAAACATAACCGTAGCACTCCAATCTAATTAAACTGTCAGACATCGTGTGTAACGTTAGAAATAAAACTGTAATAAATGAAATGAACATATATAATACATACAACAGATCATTTTTGGCTGAAATGAAATATAAAATGAGAACATTTATTTAAAACAACAGCAACTATACTGACTTAATTCAAATACCACAGTGTCAGAGGAAGAAGAGAAAATGAAGGCATTTCCTTAGTGGATTTCTCTTTTTTTATTTGACTCCAAATAAACCTACTCAGGAACTAAAAATCATTTATTTCTATAGCAACATACATTTGCACGTTGTGAGTTTCAAATTAATGTCTTTTTTAGAAATTTCCTGATTAAGGTATTTTTTACTGATTGAAGTCATTTCAAAGTATCTGTTGCTACGAAGTCATTGTTTTAATGTATCTTTGTTTTCTAGCCCAGACCCGCAGTCTGCAGACCATCAGAACATTATAGGTGTTAAATTCAGTCTCTAGAGAATCACAGTGTAGGGAGACAGTTTATCACAGAGTTTATCTCATTGTTCCTGCAAACGAATGTTTAAACATCACCAGTTTAATAAATGGTTTTTTAGATCCAGTTATTTTCTCTGATCCATTGTATTCCAACACAACATATCTTTTAAATGTTGAGGTCATGCATTGGTGCAGGCCCTGCATAACTGTTTCAGGGATGTGCAAACATGGCTGGAGATTTACTTCCTCATGCTGAACCGACAGAAAAATTATTATATTATAAGATATAATTATATATTATATTATATTATATTAGAAATGGTTACAGCAAGGGTAAAAGTGTAGCTTTGGCTATTCTTACACTAAAACCTGTTACTGTTATTTTAAAAAGTGAAAGCTTTCTACCAATATTTATTTATTTTTTTATTTACTTGTTATTTTATCCCTTATTAACAAACACAAAAAGACTTGCAGCAGAGTCTTTTTCTTATGGGAGCGCTCATGTTTGCTGAAGGAGAACATTTTCATTCTGAGACAGACAACTGGCTGGTCCACTGGTTGGTTTCGGTCCGAGCCGTGTTATTGACTGAAGTTTTTAGACAAACGCAATATATTTATAGCTATGCTTTGTTACACATTAATATGTTTTAAGCTAGATTGTTTTGCAGATTTGCCATTGTGGCTTTGAAAACATTATGTATTATTTTTTCTATAGGCCAAGCATTGGTATTATTTAAGAAACTATAACATAGACCACGCAATGCTCTGTTGTGTTCTGTAACCTCTAGGAGTCAATTTAAGCTCACATGTAGAGAGATGGAGACAAGTACTGTTGTTGTCCATGTCTGTGAAGATATTAAGTTTAGAATAAAACTGAACGCTGCCTGCTTGTTTAATTTCTTCACATAACACACTCTTAAAAACATGATCAGCCTATCATCCATGGTCGATAAGTTGTTCCAATCGTCCAACCTTAGTGTCACACTTATAACCGTTTTTTTGGACCTGCTCTCTGGATGTCAGCTTCGTGTCGAGCCAACACACCCACTACCGACTGATTGGCCGGCTGAAATTCACGCCTACCTATAGAGGGAGCCTCTGATAGAAAATAGACGGTGAAGCTCAAGGACTTGAAAATCGTCACAGATCTATGTCACACTGTGAAACAGCATTTATAGACTCACTGATCTTGACTCACGTCGGGAAAGGCTGTTGTTTTAATGTCTGGCAATCAGCAGTGAATGTCTTGACTAGTTTAAGCTAACCGTTAGCATTAGCACCACCACCCAGCAGAAGGTCTTCCTGGCTTGTGTTATTTGTGGAGATAAAACACCCTCGTTGCAAGTCAGTGGTAGTGTTGCATTGCTGTTATCCAATCTGGGGTGAGTTGTCCAAATATCAGGAAATAAGGCTCAAAACCTGATGTCAGAAGCTCAGCTGTGATGTGGGCAACGTTTAGGTCAAGAAATGGTGCAACAGTATAGTTTGTCCAGAGTACAACTTACAAGGCATTCATTCCTACTAGAGACCACTGCAAATGTTGTGCTGATCAGCACCACGGACAGTTCCTGTTTCTGCTGCATTTGGTCCTTTCAGTGCAACACTGTAGACCAGGGGTGCCCAATCCTGGTCCTGGAGGGCCGGTATCCAGCAGGTTTTGTGGTTTCTCTACTCCAACACACTTGATTCAGTGGTTGAATCACCTGTGCAGCAGCTCATCAAGCTCTGCAGAAGCCTGTTAATCACCTGCTAATTGAAATCAGGTGTGTTGAATCAGAGTTAAAACTAAAACCTGCTGGATACCGGCCCTCCAGGACCAGGATTGGGCACCCCTGCTGTAGACACTGCTCCTGCTCCTACCTGATCAGCACCATGGACAGCAGCACCCCTAGGATGTGCTACTGCCCCTCCTCCCTCTTGGATGCAGTCGGCACAGCTGTTACCAATTTCCCTGATGGCACCAAGGCTGCCAGTTAGATAGGAAACTACAATAGTTTCTATCAGAACTTTTCCACAGTGTTTCAGCCATTAAAATAACTACTTAGTCCAAAGAAAAGGTTCAAGTGGACCCGTGAATGTTAAGCCACCTTTAAGACCGTTAAAAACTTAATGTGTTACAGCACCAGAATTAGCCAATTATTTAAGGTGTTAATAGACGCCAGTGTTACCGGGAATTCTATGAGTTTTGGTAGTTTTAAGTAAAGGAGATGTAATGAGGATTTTTAACCAAAAGAGCAAGAAGAAAGAAAAAGGAGGTAAAAAAAGGAAACTTGGTGATGTTTAATGTTACTTTTTTTTCTTTTAAGGGAGGGGGTGTTACGGTCACTGCGTGTCTGTCCCGAGGGCAGGAGTTCAGCTACTCTACTTTCAGTGCACTATTGTGTACAGCACCCACTCCTGTTCCCACCTGATAAGCGCCATGGACAGCAGAACCCCTAGGATATGCTACCACCCCTCTTCGCTTTTGGGTGCAGTCAGTTACCAGTTTCCCCGATGACAGTTAGGGAGATCTGTGCTGATGTCCGCAGATCATTTCATGCCACAACAATTCAGTGATCTTGATAGTTGGAAGAAACTAAATAGTTTAACAAGCTTTGAGCTTTAGATAACCACTTGTGGGTCCATTTCGTTTCATTAAAACAGCCTAGAGCTTTGTTCCTTAGTTGTTGTAAATAGTCCTGAGCACTGTTTAGTTTGAGTAAATAGCTTAGAGCTTAGTTTGTTAGCCTTCGAGCTTTGATTATTAGTTTAATATAATGTTCCGTTTGTGATAGTTTCCATAGTTTAAGAAGAGTGCTGCTGTGTAGAAGCTCCTCTTATTAATGATTTTTTTAAAAACTCTTTGAGGATTATGGACTAATATGAGATTTTCTTTTACTGTTTTTGTTATTGCTTTGAAGAATGAGTTACTACAACACTTAATTTTCCTCTGGGATTATTAAAGAATTTTTTAATTTAAATTTAGTTTACCTTTTATTGAGATCCTTGTGTTTTCTCCATCCATTTAGCCTAAAGGCATTTTGAGCTAGTTTTGTGTATTATTTGTGTACATTTGTGTTTAACATGACTGCCTCTTCCCGGAAATAAGTGGGGCAAAAAAGTAGTCAGTCTCCAATTGTTCAAGTTCTCCCACTGGAAAATAAATATTTGGTCAATAACAAAATTCCATCTACTTTGTTATATACCCTTTGTTGACAATGACAGAGGTCAAACGTTTTCTGTAAGTCTTCACAAGGTTTGCACACACTGTTGCTGGTATTTTGGCCCAGTCCTCCATGCAGATCTCCTCTAGAGCAGTGATGTTCTGGGGCTGTCACTGGGCAACACCGACTTTCAACTCCCTCCAAAGATTTTCTATGGGGTTGAGATCTGGAAACTGGCTAGGCCACTCCAGGACCTTGAAATGCTTCTTACAAAGCTACTTACGTTAACCAGGCGGTGTGTTTGGGATCATTGTCATGCTGAAAGACCCAACCATGTTTTATATTCAATGCCCTTGCTGATGGAAGGAGGTTTTCACTCAAAATCTGACGATACATGGCCCCATTCATTCTTTTCTTTACACGGATCAGTTGTCCTGGTCCCTTTGCAGAAAAACCTCTGGGATTTTTGCTCACCGTTCTTGTGATCATTTTGACCCCATGGGGTGAGATTGTGCATGGAGCCCCTGATCGAGGCAGATTATCAGTGGTCTTGTATGTCTTCCACTTTCTAATACTTGTTCCCACAGTTGATTTCTTCACACCAAGCTGCTTACCTATTGCAGATTACGTTTTTCCATCCTGGTGCAGGTCTACAATTTTGTTTCTGGTGTCCTTTGACAGCTCTTTGGTCTTGGCCATAGTGGAGTTTGGAGTGTGACTGTTTGAGGTTGTGGACTGGTGTCTTTTATACTAATAACAAGTTCCAACATGTGCCATTAATACAAGTAACGAGAGGAGGACAGAGGAGCCTCTTAAGAAGAAGTCACGGGTCTGTTTATCACACAAAAACACAACACAGTATAACAACATGGTGGTGATGTTGGACATTCTGATCAGTTTCTGGCTTTTTGTCAGACTCTGAATCCAGAAATGGCTGCAGGAAGCGAGGCATCAGGCAGAATATTTTGAAGCAACCAGTGACTGCAGCCAACCAGTGACAGACAGTCGCTGATGTCATGTTTTTTGGAATGGCTCATTATGAACCACATGGAGATGTTATGGAACCACAACAAAGCAGGTACTAAAAGGTTTGGGAAAAATACAGACCTGTGGTGTTGGAAATGTTAGTCCTACCGGATCAAACCCATTCAAATCACACTGAGTAGTATTGTTGGAAAAGAGGCGATATTTTTTCTCTGGGAACACTGAGGTATCTTCCAGGAGGAGCTTGAGAATGGGAGAGGTATGCAAGGGTTTCCCTGCTGGAAACCTCCTGTTCCTTCTACAACCCAATCTTGAAATATAAGAGAAATATAAGAGATTAAAACCAGCACCTGACAAACCTTGGTTCCCAGTTTCCCTCCCTTGGACTATTTTTCACAGATCCTTGCCATCTCAGACTGGATACATCCCACAGACCTGCAGTAGTGGGTGTGCTGCAACTCATCCCAATTTGGTTCTTGTCCTCATGTTTGCCCTTATTTCTTCCCTTCTAGCAAATCAGCTTCAAAGAGAGAATGTTCACTTGCTACCTAATCTATCCCACCTAGTGCCAGGTGCAATATAGTGACAAGATAATCAATATTTTTCACTTAACCTGTGTTCATAATGTCATGGAAGAAGACAGTGAGATCTTCAGCTGTGCTAAATGTGAATTTGGCCTCTGCAAACTCTCAACCGCTCACACTGGGTATCAAACAGTGAGCTGCCTCACATCCAGGCTGATTGAAGCAGCATATGCATCGCCTTGTGTGGCTGATAAGACACCAGAAGAAAGAGGCATCTGGATGCAGCTGTACATCAGAATGCACACTCATGTACGCACATCTGCAGCAAACAAAAATCCAAGCAAAGGGATGAGATGTTAAAAGTGTCACACACACACACACACACACACACACACACACACACACACACACACACACACACACACACTGGCAGGTCTTACAGCACATCACAGGGTCAGCGGCACACATCGGCACGGATTATCACACTGTCACACTCCTCCTCACGCCTTCAGATAACAAGCTGAAGACGTCCACTGGGGGAGGTCAGGGTGAGTTAGAGGGGGAGGGGTGTTAGTGAAGAGAAGACTAAAGGAAAAAGGAAGAAGACGTAAACAGACACATTGCTTTATGAGTTGCCGTAGTACCTTAGTGTTTTCTATGAATGTGTGTGTATGTGTGTGTGCATGTGTCCATGAGAGCGAGTGTGAGAGAGAGAGAGAGAGAGAGAGAGAGAGAGAGAGAGAGAGAGAGAGAGAGAACATTAGCATGCAACATGGTGTCTCATTGTTTCAGTATCATGTGAGTGTATCAGCACATCGTGGCAGTGAGTGAAGATAATCTGGAGCATATCACGGCCCATCCTGCTGATCCTCTGCAGGCTCTGCTCCATGAATATTACATAGAACATAGCTTCAGTCTTTAACAGCTAACACCGAGGGATGTCTGCAATATTCAACACAATCTGTCAAAGGCCACTGAATACACTTTGCTAACCTGTCTGTAGCATCTCTGTTGATTCCAACTTCCTGCCAAACCGATACAGAACAATTCACAGTCAGCTTTATTATGATGCATTGTGATGCTCGACAGAAACCATCAAGATGCCAAAAAATACATTTAGAAACCAGAGTTTTATCTACATCTAGCACTTACAGAAAAGGAACTTTTTTGTGATTTGCATCAGATTTGTATGTTACCAATACTTTATTGTATTTCTTTCTAAAAGGTATATAAAATTGGAATTGTAGTTTGTGTCTGCATCACGGAACAAAATTCTAATTGAGTGCTGTGGTAGCTAAGCTAAGGCTATTAATTCATGTTCCAGCCCTCACCATTGATCATGAGCGTTGGGTAATGACCGAAAGAACAAGATCATGAATAGAAGTGGATAAAATGAGTTTCCTCCGAAGGGTGGATGGGCTCACCGATAGGGTGAAGAGCTTAGACATTCAGGAGATACTTGGAGTAGATGAACCAGCTAAGGAGTTTCAGGCATTTAGTTAAAATGCATGCTGGATACCTCCTGGTGGAGGCGTTTCAGGCTTGTCCTTCATAAAGGAGACCTTGACATGCTGGAGGGATTATATCTCTAAATTGGTCTTTTGTTCACAACATGTTGTTGCCTTTCACTGCCAGAGTTTCAGTCCTTCCTCACTCATTGGCTGCTGTCTCCATAGGTGGACCTCAATCAGCAATAATGAACCTATAAAAGGAATGTGTACAGTGGCAGACTGGCCATCAGGAGTACCGAGACTTTTTCCCAATGGCCTGACCGCCGAACTGGCCCACTCGGCGATTGCCGACAAACAGATCAGGTGGTTCTTGATTTTTAAATAAACAATCCATCGTGCAGCTCATTAGGGCGTCTGCCCCACTGAAGCAAGGTTGGGCACAAACACACCTCTCTTTGTGAGGGTCTGTCAAAGCACTGTGTACAGCAGAGAGACAGAGAGCATGGCGGGCTGCACAACAGAGGAGGACGCATCTCTAACCAGACACCGTGGACGCATTTATTCTCCTTCATGGTGTGTGGTAAAGAAGTGCTAAACTTATTTTTATAACTCAAGTTCAGTTGGGGTTGTATGTAGCTATGTTGGGAGAGTCTGTTTAGGGTTGACTTTTTGGGCCAGTTGAGAACTCTATCACACAGTGTGCTCTTCATGGCAGTTGCCATTAATGGGTCAGCGCCAGAAGATTCTAGATGACAAGCGAATGTGTTGTGAGGCAACAAGCACAGCAACGTTTGTATCCTTGTGAATGCGCACAATACAACTGGTCCTAGTCTGAGTTGGTGCACTGGATTGTAGCTTCCGCGCTGTGGTTTCCGAATCTGCAGCTGCTTGTGACGAGCCCTCCTAGGTTGCTTCCATGGATGGCAGCTGCTCTTCTCCAAGCAGGGGGTGTGATCATATGACCCCCAAGAATAAAGCTCCGTTCGAGCCAATGGATCTGGTCTCGCTTAAATTTCTGTCACTCAAAGCTGCTTAGCTGCTAGCATCTATTACGAGAGTGAGTGACCTGACTGCCCTCTCTGTGGCTCCATCATGCCTCAGGGTTCAGGATGATGGCGGTTCTGCCGTCTTATGCCCTAACCTGGCTTTTGCGCCAAAGAGCATCACTAGCTTTTTCAGATCCAGGACTATTTCCCTGGATGGGTTTTTTCCTCCTCCCCACATTTATGAGGTGGAGGCTCCCACCTACTCTGTCCGGTGCACGCATTTTCTTGCAATGTCCCATGCACCCTCTGACATTCGTTGTCAACCCAGCGTCTCTCACACTGGCTGTGTCACTCGCTTATGATTCATCAATCAATCAATCAAATTTTATTTGTATAGCGCCTTCCGCTGCCTTTACAGAAGCCCAAGGCGCTGAACAAAACATAAAACAACAAGAGCAAAAGACAGTAGGACAGATTAAAACTGCATAAAAAGTGACTAAAATAACAAAACAGATACAATAAAATAGAAAATAAAACAGTAAAATTATAAAAATCCATATTACATAAAAGCCAAACGATAAAAGTAAGTCTTCAAACGACTCTTAAAGACCTGCAGTGATGGCGTCTGTTTGACAACAAGTGGGAGCTCATTCCACAGTGTAGGAGCCAGGACAGAAAAGGCCCTATCACCTCTTGTTCTCAGCCTTGTTCGTGGGACGACAAGCAATTCCTGGTCAGCTGAGCGAAGAGAGCGCACAGGGGCATGCATCTGAAGCAACCCAGCCAGATATGGTGGAGCACCACCATGAAGGGACCGGTAGACAAACAACAAGACCTTAAACTTAGCCCGGCAATCCACAGGGAGCCAGTGTAGGGAAGCCAGGACAGGAGTAATGTGTGTGCTTTTTTTCGAGCCAGTCAGAAATCTAGCTGCCGAGTTCTGAACCAACTGCAACCGTTTCAGTGCTGCCTGACTCAGCCCGACATACAGTGAATTGCAGTATTCAAGCCGCGATAAAATAAATGCATGCTGTAGCGTGAGGACAGACTCGAGATGCGCCCTAGACAGCATAGGCTTGATTTTTGCCAGACGGCGCAAATGAAAAAAACAGGTTCTTACTACCTGGTTTATATGGCTTTCAAATTTAAGATTGCAGTCAATTACAACTCCGAGACTTCTGACAGAAGATTTCAAGTAGGGTGTCAATGCATCCAAATCGGGGGCAGAGCTTACACAGCCCTTGCTAGAAGGAAGGAACGTAAGAAGCTCGGTCTTGCTCTCATTAACATGGAGAAAGATTCATCTGGGCTGGAACCTTCTGAGAAGGTGAGCGCACTCCACCAGAGGTGTTTCCACCTCTATGGTGCTACACAGTGGTATGTCAGTCAGAGACATCTGCCTAACTGCATCTTGGTATTCTCCATGTTTGTTTGTGTGGTTTAATTTGCGAGATGTTTCTTCAACATCCATCTCTCACTCGGTGATTGGAGCCCTTACTGGCTGATCTGGATGAGCTGTGGCAATTATAGCATAAAAATAGTCTCAGTAATTGATTTTCAGTTTTATTCCTATTTCTGGAAATCATCTCAAGACACCCTGTGTAGCTCTTGGTGACCCACAGAGGGGTTCCTCAGTTCTTCATTTTGATGATTGTGATTGTACCTGTCATTAATGTTGCTATGTTATAACAAGCATCTAACATCTACAATTTGATATAATTCATTATGTTTAACAGAACAATACAATGTGTGTGACTTACCTTTGTACGAACGATGGTTCATATTGGAACATCTTAATGTCCTGTATCCATCCGTGAACTGGACCTAAGCCTGCTGCAGGGATCTGAAGTCGCTAATTATAAATGTGTGCATGATTAAAGTTGGGCAGTATGCTAACGTCTTTGGCCCACTCTGTATGCTCCTATGGGTTTCATACATTTTTCTTACCTTTTTGTGAAATTCCTCTTTGTACGGACCTGCAGGGTTCTCCTTTGTTTTCAACATAATTGTTTTATAACATGTAAAATTACTTTTGGAGTTAAATCCGCCGAATGAATTGTTACCGGTGCTTGAACGGCAAGCTAATGCTGCAATGTTTTGGTTTTGAAGCCACAACTACCGACATTGCAACACGTATCAGTCATGTGGTCTGTCAATCTTTATTTCCTGATATTTGGACATCTCACTTCTGATTGGCTAACAGCAATGTAACTTTACCACGGACTCCATTTCCTTTGCAACGTTGATGTTTTATCTACACAAATAACACAAGTCTGATGGAGTTCTGCTGTGTGGTGGAGCACTAATGCTAACGGTTAGCTTCTACTAGCCGAGACGTTCTTTGCTGTTTCCTGGATGCTAAATCAGCAACAGCCTTCCCCGTCATGAGCCAAGGTCGGTGAGTCCATGAATGTTAAGTGACAGTGTGAAGTAGATCTGTCAGGCTTTTCAGATCCTAGCGTTTCACCGTCTATTTTCTATCAGAAGCTAATGCAGGAGATAGGTGGAGGAGACTATTTTCATGTTCAGCCTTCATGAAAATCTCAGAGACCGATCATTTTCAAAATGAATAAGTAAAAAATGGTTTCTCGGTGAAGGACCTCTTTAAATGACTACAATCCCAATCATTTACTCCCTTCTCTCAATTAAAGCAGTTTTAGACTAAAATTTTTCAAATTAATACATAAGTACTTATTCACATTTTATTTTGACATTTGTTTGTTTTCCAGCTTGAGTTTTCAGTCTCCAGCAGCCTGTGTGCCTTAATCATCTGCTCAAACCTGCACATTTCAAAGCACAATATTCAGCTCCACAAGTAGGTGACACTAACACAACATATAATTTCAATTAGATATCCTGTTTTACACATTATAATCATATAAAATGAGAACAAATAAACACAATTTACTGCACCATCTACAGGTATGATTTCAGCTCTAGCTATATAAATCAACAGTATCCCTTTTTATGAGGCATCAGGGAGCCTTAGGTCATTTATAAGAGCTCAGACCGTGGCAGTAATGTTGCGCAATCATGTCCGTTTTATAAAAGATTACACAATGGCGGCATAAAGGGGGTATGGGGGCGGTCTCTGCACTGTCATGGACTTCCGTTTATCTTGGACATAGCTTGCTTTTTATTGCGATCGAAACCGTGCCTATTATGTTTTTTTTTTTCACAAGCAGCTACAGGTGTGTGTGCTCCACCATCCCTGTGAGCTGTCAGACGATCTTAGCTTCAGATCTAACAGAGAGAATCTCCCGGAGCACCGCATCGCTCCAGTTTATCATCTCAGCTGATTCTGTTTACAAAACGAAACTTATGGCCGTGTTTACTTTCATTTTCAACATAGTTCCCGGCCGGAGCTCGGCATTAATTCATCACATGATCATGACACCTCCCTCTGTTGCACCAAGGCTTAATGTGTGTTTATAAGACCGGCGAAGCTGCAATATTACCGCAATATTGCTACCAGGCGTGGCGGCACGAATGCCGCAAAATTCCCGCAACATGATGTCGCCATGGCGCGTTCATAAGACACAAGTTGTGGTAATATTACGCTGATTTGCCAGCATGGTGTGTCTTATAAAAAGGGCTAGTGAGTGTGTGTGAATGAGAGCACAAGAGAAAGGAGAAAGGAGATCCAGCACCTTTCAGCATGCTAGCTAGCTGTTACCTGTAGCAGGGGCGCTATCAGCCAGGGCCCCAGAGACATTAATTTCAGTGATGATAATTGGTCAAAATAATCTCCAGTTCTCTCTACAAACCCAACGTGATTGGCTGTTTAGCTGCAGTTCAGTGGCGCTTTTTCCAGCACCCCAGGAGTGATATTAATGAGTCTGTTGGAGGAAATTCACTGTTTAATGAGAGATAGCTGGTGAAAATGATAAGTAAATAATTCTGATTGCATGTAGGTACACACGATTAAGTATTTATAAATATATGCATATTTATTGTAATTTTTTTTACTTGTAATGTTTGTTTTTTCTCTTCACATCAAGGAAGGCAGCGTCCAACACCCCCTATGGACGAGCCACCACAACAAACAACTTAAGCATCATTGTGGCAAAGGAAGAGATGGTGGAGGACGTCAAAGGGAGAGGTTCTTTTTACTATGAACACAACATTGGGAGGGATTAAAAATTTTTGGGGGTATTTTTCATTATATTGCACAGCCTAAAAGAGTCATTGTTTAAAACCTGAATTACAGCATTTCTCTTTGTGATCTATGCTAGAGTATTTACAGTGACCCACAAAGTTAGTCTTTATTTGGGCTAATGCATGAGGTCCACCCCCCGCTTTCTTCATGCTGGTTTCTATTGACTTCAGCGTTAACCTGCCTAATGTCCAAATTAGATGCTCAGATCAAAGTTTCCTGCTGACTATTGATTCCAGTGACGTACCCAGAGCAACAATGAACACTTTCTGCTTTGACATTTCCATTGGTTGGTCAAATCAAAGCGACTAAAACACAAGGTGGAAGGTTTTGGTTCAACTGTCAATGTTGCATGTTCCTGAAAAATGAAAGATAAGTTAAAATGGTCAAGAGGAACGGTAAAAAGATGTTTCTCTTTCTTCTGGTTTGTCAAAGTGTTACAGCTCACAAAGTTTGTGTGCTTCATAGCATTAGTACAAGTCTGTGACTCAGGTGACAGGCTTCTTATTTTTGGTTAAACTAAATAAGAAAACTAAATTACAAACAGAGCCTAATTTCAAAGGCACGGCAGTCATATAGTAACCAAGTGGGTGGAGCCTAACTTATTAATTTTTTTCTCTTCTATTATTTTGTTTTTCCTGTTTGACGAAATGGACCCCTACAGCGCACCACCTGATGAATTATCTTTTAACGATAATCTCTCACTCAGCTTGTTTTAAAATGTGCTGTTACTCAAATAAAATTTAAATGTAAACAATGCATACCCTTGATGAATAAACATGCTATAATCTACCATATCAAAAACAGCACCTGAGGTCTAAAGTGCTAAGATGGCATTAATCCCAAAGTCAGTGAAATACAACAGGCTTTATAAAATAATGAAGACGTAGTAAATTTAATAAGACTCTTGAAATCATCGTATGACAATCACACCACTCTGCCAACTTTCTTGAGGCACTGATGTGCAGAACGGTCATTTCTAAATCAATAGTCAGGCACACGGGAATGTGTATCTGGAAAAAAATCTTTAACATTTTCATTGTAGAATTCACACACACACACATAAACACACAGGAACAACACACACAAACACACATCCAACAAATGGAGGCAGAATACGAAGTGAGGTAATGAGATGAAGAGCAACCCGGTAGCCCTGCAGCTTATTTCAGTAGACAAGCTGTTGTTTAATAAGACTACAGCCGACACCAGCACCAAGACAATCATTTAAACCTCCAGAGTCTTCTCAAGTCGAGGAGAGCATCTCCTCTTCCTCTCTCTCCTCAGAATGCCTTTCTCTTCCTCATTCTCTTCCTCCATCTCTTCTACCTTTCTCTCTCTCTTTGAGCTAGCCGGAGGTGGTGGAATCATATTAATGCTTCATTAAAGCCATAATCCACAACCTGTTGTTGCTTGCTTCTGCAGTGAAACTGTCTGTCAGACATTAGTGGCCTTCTGTGGTTTTCCTCTCTGCTCCAGATGCTGCTGATTTGTTGGCATCACATTCTCTTGAAGATGTCATTTTGCAGCTACCACAGGGGGTTTTGCACAAATTTGTTGTTTGGTCTGGTTCCAATTTAAATGAACAATTCTGTTTCTGTGTTTGATTTCATGCTCTTTGAAGACATGGATAACAAATTCATACATTTGTCCCATGAGGCTGGCTCTTGCTGAGCAGATAACGTAGCTGTGTTCAGGTCTTTGATGTTTCTACCACATAAGTAAAGTAACATCTTTAAAGTTGTTTTTTCACCAAGGTTCAAAATAAAACAGGAAATGGCTTCCAGCAAAAGAAAAACGTAATTGCTGTTAAACTTCTTCAGTTTATTGTGGTCCACATAAAAACGATAGCTGCTTGTTCCAGCTGGGTGCAATATCAGAGTCATATCCATTTGGATGCTAATGCCAGTGTAAACACAATCTGTGTGTACTGGTTTTAATGTTTATTGCATATTAGTCTGTTTGTGTGATCCCAAATATTCTAATAATTCTGGTGACTGTTTTATTCTTATAGTGTTTAAATCAGTGAAAGTAGATGTGAGAGTCTGGATTGGACCTTCAGTATCTCCAACACTGATAACATTGTGTTTGTTTTTTTAAGGTAGCTGTAAGTAGAGAGTAGGTTTATGATCCTGTGGATCAGCATACCCAAGCCCCTTCCCACACCTGCTACCTGGCTTCCATTGCACCTAACCTTCTCCCTGCAGCTGGTAGGCCCACATGGCTTCCTGGTTTATCTTTGGGCTGAGCCATGACTTAAAGGAAAAGTTCGCTTTTTTAGACATTAAGTTTTATGTGTTCCTTCACCCACCCAGTGCTCTGTAACCTTTGACCCATTTCACACACACCCCCCTGTTCAGAGATTTTCAGGGGAGAAGTGATTCAGAAAGGTAGTTCTGGCTAGTTTCGGGGGCACTTTATCTGCGCCGTTTAGCCTCACAAAAGGATTAGCCTCTGAAAGCATGGCTAATTTGCATCTCACAAACAAAGAGAAAAAATTTACAACGTCACATTACAACGGGACTAGTTTTTGTCATTCGTATCCCTGCGCCGCTCCCCGCGGAGCGCTTCGTATGTCAGCTGTTTCACTGCCGAATGCCGAAAACATGTCAGACTCCATCTCATCTGATGACGAATTTCATTTTAACACTATATCAAATGAAGAAGAAACTTATTTTACTACTAGGATATCTTTATGAGCCAGAGTACACGGATGAAGAATTGCATTTGCTACACAAAACACACACATCAACACAGATTGTTGACAAAGCTACTGCAGTCTATGATCAACCATCGGTGTAAAGATGATTGCATAAATAATGCGCTAAAATGCGAAGATGATTGCATGAATATGACAGACATAGCGGAATAAATTATTTTTTAAAAACAAAACGTACCCAGATTTCTGGTACGGCCGAACTCTTCAAAAACAGTCTTTCACTTTTCCCGAACTTTTTCCTGATGTAATCATCCTCTTTGAAGTGTGCACTGCACAAACGAAAGGTTTTGACTCATTCCAGCTGAGTATCCTTGGAGTAGCCGATTGCTAAAAGCCACTGATGCCTTAGAGAAACGTCCTTAGCAGGAAAAGTGTCAAACCGAAAAGGTGATCCTGTAACATCCTTATTGTTACAACCCGGGAACCTGCAGGTACGCACCATGGCTCGATATATTTAAGAAAAACTACTTTTAAGTGAATTTAGAAGTTGTTGTTTCACTCATACAGCCAGGATTAGCAGCCAGACGCGAGTCACGTGACGCCGTTCTGCTGCTGCTGCGGGGAGTGGCGCAGGGATACGAATGACAAAAACTAGTCCCGTTGTAATGTGACGTTGTAAATTTTTTCTCTTTGTTTGTGAGATGCAAATTAGCCATGCTTTCAGAGGCTAATCCTTTTGTGAGGCTAAACGGCGCAGATAAAGCGCCCCCGAAACTAGCCAGAACTACCTTTCTGAATCACTTCTCCCCTGAAAATCTCTGAACAGGGGGGTGTGTGTGAAATGGGTCAAAGTTTACAGAGCACTGGGTGGGTGAAGGAACACATAAAACTTAATGTCTAAAAAAGCGAACTTTTCCTTTAACCAACAAGCACTCATCAATGAGTTCTCCTCCCAGGCTCCATGAAGGTGCCCTATTCTACCAAATCCAGGCAAAGTACCTTTAATCAGCTGTTAATAGAGGTGGGTCTTAGAGGTAAGATGAGGGGCTTGGAGTAGAGCCACTGCTGTTCCAAAAGTGCTTCAGGCAACCGATAAGGATTCTTTCAGGTCACCCCTCTTTAGGGTTTTTCTGGCAAGTCCCACTGGAGAAAAGACCAGCCTCTGAACTCACTGAAGGCATTTTAAATTGTCTCTGGTTTAAAAGAAACCTCAGGCCCCTCCAGGAGACCTGCAGCATCAAAGCAACGTTTAAACACAGCAGCTCAAAGCAAACTATTCAGTCAAACTAAAGCCGGGTGTACACTGTGGGATTTTTGAACCATTTTGAGCTGATTTTCCTCTCGTGCAAGAATCGTTGAAGTCGGGGCGAGTTTTGCATTGTGCTGCGGAGCTCATCACCTGTGCTCCAGTGACTTCACCTCACTGGCACGGCCGCACTCTGCACTCTGCTATTTTTGTGGTAGGTAGATCTCTTTGATCTGCTTAGTTCAAAAGTAGCTCATGAGGTGAAAAAGCAGGAAGCCAGGCAGCAGTTTTTCTGGAGGATTGATAAAAGATGCAGAAAGATCAGAGACAGACAGGAGAGGAAAATAGTCCAATAAAAATCAAGAAAACAAAACAAAGAGTTTGAAAATGAAAATGTAGGTAGATGTATCCCACTACACCTTTTTAGCTGTATAAAGCAATAATTTATAAGCATGTAATATTTATATATTTGATACAATTCAGATCACCTTCACAACTTATTCCCACAACAAGGGCTGTTTAAGGCATTTTGGGGGCCAAGGCAAAATAGACCCCTCCCACCCCACCCCCACCCATCTCACTGGGCTCCCCCAGAAGCCTGTGTCTAATTCGTACCCTGCCAGCACAGATCCCCTGTTTCAGCTGATGCTCCCATTTTAATAATAAGCCACAATAGGGCTCAGGAATAAAACATGAGTCTGAAAACATTCCCCCCTCTCACTCTGTGCTGTCATCAGACTCGCAGATCAGCTGATCAAGAGGCAGAGAAAAAGGATAAAGCTCCAACTTTATTTTAATATTGTCAACAATAAAACACACCAGATCATCATTTTACCTGCAGTTATTCACTAGTGAAACATAACTTTTATGAGCAAAAGAAACATTTAAAATTGTGTTTGCTTGTTTATTATGTAAAATATCTTCAGCTTTATTAATTTTGAGGATTTTTGTGTTTGGAAAAATAATCATAACTCAACATAACAATTAGGTTTTGTACTTTTAAAAGAAGGTTTTGAATGTGAAATGTTCCTTAAATGGCATTCTATACTTTTTTTTTTCAGAATTCATCCTGCTGCTTTTGCCAGCAGTCACATTATCAATTAATACAAGACTTTCTTCCTGATATGCAGGGATTTACAGCATAACGTGGTCTGGCTGACCTAAGGTGTTGCTGTATAGTCGTTTTGGATATGGCTATTAGCTTTATCCAAAGGGTTGGCCCCTCTAGTTGCACATTTAATCTTCTTCTGCACGTTTAATATGCTGGTCAAATCTGGGGAATATTGACCTTTAATCAGCATGATTGAAGTCTCTCACGTTGATGTGCCCTGCATCAGGATAAGAGTTCTGCTAGTTACTAATTGCTTTGTGCAGTTCATCCATGACTAAATTGGCATTAGAACTGAATGGTACATTTACAGCCATTGCTATGACAACAGTGAACTGGTGAGGTATGTAGACAGAGCTGCATTCGACAGTCAGATGTTCCAGAAGTAAGCAGCAGTAACAGTCTTACATTTTTTCCACCAGCTGTCATTGGTATGGATGCAAAGCCTCTGTGCCATTTTTATTAGGGTAGTGGGCCATATGGACTACTAACTGGATAGCCAAGTCCATTATAGATGGTTTGTAGCAACGTTTCTGTATTTATTATTAAGCAGCATCGCAGCCAGCGACGGCAGATCCAGAACTACAACAATCCCAGAGGTCCTGACCACTGCACATACAGCATTCATTAATGTTTCCAAACAGCCACACATACATTCAAACAGAGCATCAACCATGCAGAGCAGTGAGATGCAGCATTTATATTAATTTGCTGTTTTTATAATTACAGCAAATGCATTATATCATCATCAGCATCATTAACTTTTATTCATTTGCTGGAAATCATCTCAAAAACCCACCTTTGTTTTTTTTATGACTCCAGTTGGGTCCCAAACCTGACTTTGGAAACCATTGGTCCATTTAGTTCTGACTTTATCTGTTTAAATTCACATGTGCCCAAAGCATTCATCGAGTGTAAAATAAAAATTAAAAAATGAAACCTTAGTTGAACCATTTGTTTTGGAAAGTTTCTTATCCAGTAAATGGAAAGGAAACATAATTCCTATATAAACAATTGAACTGGAGATCACAGATGGAAGCCATCAGTTTACTTCATGCTTATATCTTTATAAATAAATAAATACCTGCTGTGATTATAGGGCAGCCTGATGTGTACCTTGTTTTTTACACTTATAGGAAACATCTTATTGTGATCCTATGAGCAGGAGATGTGTGGAACTCTGGAGTGAGCTGCCTGCAGGGTGATTGATACGTGTTATCAGGCTACATAGAAGGAAATTGCTGTTGTCCATGTCATTATCCCTCATTGATCCATCTGAGGACTAGGCTGGGGGCTGGGGGATTCTCTTCAGGTGGAGGTCTGCTGTAGAGCATTTCATTAACTCCTCCAAACACAGATCAGCATGGAGGATAATAACAAGTCAAAATACAAAATATTTTCTCAGTTTTCAACTCAAGGGAACTCGCAACACATTACAAGGCGATTCTATTTGTTTGTTTCATTTTAGTTTTATGTTCATCTTCATGTCATTAAATAAAATAAACATAAATTCTAACGTATGTCCCAGTTTAAGAAATAAAGCAGAATCTTCTCTTTCTACTAAAAAGAAACCCTTTGGCTTGAGTAACAATTATGATCAGTAACATTTGAGGGACATAATTCTTCCAGAAAGGTGCTGGTTCAATCGATTTTCTGCCTTCACCTCGAGCTGTGCAGCTGCCTTTTTCTACTCATGAAGGGTGAAACAGTTACCATTCAGACTGCCATTACTACTGCTACTACTACTACTACTACTACTACTACTACTGCTACTACTACTACTACTACTACTACTACTATACACATACTACATATATTACACTAAAAAATAAAATATTAATACTAATTTGTATGTACTGTTTGATCATAATTTATTTGCATCTTGCTATTAGAGTCTATTAAATCTATAGTTATGTGTTATTTATTTTCCTGTGAAGGGTTTCAGCACAGCTCAGAAACACTGAACACTGTTCATGGTGAATGGCCTGTATTTATATAACCCATTCTCCTAGAGCCCCCCAAGATGCATTACAGCACACCAGTCATTCACACGCATTCATACCCTGGTGGTGATGAGCTACATTGTAGCCACAGCTGCCCTAGGGCGCACTGACAGAAGCGAAGCTGCCGAGCACAGGCACCTCCGGTGCCTCCGACCATCGCCAGCAGGCATGGAGGGTGAAGTGCCTTGCCCAAGGATACAATGACTGCAACAGACTGAGCAGTAAGCAAAGCTGCAACCCTCCAGTTGCTGAGCACTCAACTCTTCTGCCACTGTTACCTCCTTCAATTCATGCACCTTTCAAAATCAAAACTTGTCTAACTCTTAAGTTCTTGATGTTGATTTTGGACGTTTTGGAGGTTATAAAAATGTTCAAACAGAAACACAAAAACCCATTTCTATGACCCACTGAATAAACACAACTGTAGATTAAGTCATCTAATGAGGCAGCTATAAGGAGGGTACAGAATCACCCCCAGAAATTGGCCTGCAGACGAGGAATAAATGCAGTCTGCTTTCCGTACAGCTTCTGGATGGACTGCCATTCACATCGACTGCAGTGATCGTGTGCTGAACGTCTCTGGAAATTTGCTCACAATAGAGCACCAAATTTGACATAATACATTTTAAAATATACCTGTAAATATAACACGTACCTGTCAGAGCATCTGAGCATTATCTCACTTGTATATTCTTCACATCTCACTATTGACAGGGCGAGCAAGGGGACAGCGCACTGAAGAGGAGCTCGGAGCACCTCTGTGACAGACCTGAAAACAAGTTGAATGCTTCCACATGTGGAAAGTGGAAACCTTTGTTGACTTCTGGTTATTTCATTTGGAGAAATGTTCCCTGATTTTAAAACTTTTGCTGAAGTAGAGCTTGTTTTTCAGGCTGCAGTGTAGCAGCAGAGCCCAGCTTCAGCCTCCACAGCAACATTAAGACAGCCATGAGTCTGAGGCAAAAGTCCAGAACATCATGACTACAGCCTTATCAGCAACTCCATAGAGACTTTTGATTACGCACAAGCAGGTAACCTGTTCAGGTTTACGTGGAGCAGGGCTGTATGTTCCGGCCGCAGCAGGTGACATGTTCCTAATTTAAGTTAAATCGTTTAAGTGCATTGTTTATTTACTGGAGCACTCTGGTCAGCCTGTTTGGACTAAATATAAATTTTAAATGAAAGGATATTTAATGGTATTATTGAATGTTTATTTATTATTTTAAAATGAAAGTAATGGGTAAATGGATCATGTGACCTCTGAATGCAAATGCACCCTCCTCAGAGTGCGTCCAGATGCAGCAGCGATTCATTCCATTTCCTACTCAAACTCAAAAGTAGAAAAGGCCTATGTTCAGAAAAAACAACAACATTTTATCAAAATAAAATACCACAATGGTGGGCACCGCAGGGAAACAAAGATGATGCTTCTTTTAGCACTACAACCGCATTTATTACGGGCCGTTTATGTGTCAATCTACCAAACAACAAATACAAAATTAAAAGCAAGAAAAATAAAAATGTCTCATTGAACAAACTTTCAAACTTCTTCTGTGTTCATGAATCAGTCCGTGCATGAATACATTGCTCAAAAAGTCACATGCACAAACGTATCACCTACTGTCGTTTATTGACTGATGGTTGGAGGTTGGAAAATCTATACATATCACCACTCCATGTGGAAACTTTCTGGAACGCTGCATCCGGATCTGCACCACACCTCAACTGGTGTAAATGCTCTGATTGGACTCAATGATTTTTGGTCTTTGCAGAAGCCATTGAGAAACTCAGTGTAAATGAGAGGTTGGCCTCCCAGCTGCAGTAGGAGTCTTCGTTCCCCGTGGTCCCCTTGTCTCATCACTCTCCTCCTACAGACTAAAGATTCTCTGTAAGATAATAGAGCCAATACCCTGTGACAGAACCTCACAGACCCACCCAGAGGCAACACAGCCACAAAAAGCAAAACAATCAACTAAAGCAATTTTCATTTGTTACAGACATGCTTTGGAATACTGGACAGCATTCTGCTAGAGGTCCGAGTGTCTGAGAAATTCCTTCCCAGCCTCATATGCTGTCTACTATCTGTCAGAAAGTCTGTGATCCATCGGCAGACGGGATCAGGCACGTTCATCTTTTTATTTATTTATTTACAAATGAACTCAACGTTTTACAAATTAAAAAAAAAACTATTTGGGACAATTTTTGAAACCCTACCCTAACCCCACCACAGCCCTCTCTCCCTACACTAGAAACAGCTGGGGGTGTAGATCAGCCTGTATAAGTGTGTGTATGACAAATCACAGGTACTGGCTAAATAGGAAACAGAAGGCTCCATTTGGAGTTCACCCAAAGGTCTGCCGCATCCCGCTAGCACAGTCATGCATTTATTCTAAAATGGCTGCTGGTTATTTGTGCATTACAGCCCTACTTTGAGTGATACCGTTCTTAGTCTAATGTGGGGAAGGCGGGAGGCATCAGAGCATCAGTCACAAGCTCCTAAAAGTCACACAGTGAAAAATGACAGAGTGCTCCCAGAATATTGTTCAGACAACCAAAAAGGCCAACCCTTCATAACTGCCCTATAAAAAACACACAGGCTGCTAACCTGCCCCCCCCCCCCCCCCCCCCCCCCCCCCCCCCCCCCCCCCCCCTCTCTGTGGCAGGAATTAGATCCTTAGATAAACAGAATTCATGGGAGAGATGACATTTCAGAAAACTGAGAGAATTGTAAAAAAAATAAATAAAAAATAAGGGCACCGAGCCTCCAGCAAAAGGCCACTCAGTAACGCAGCACATTTGTTTGTTTGGCTATGGATGCCTTGTTGTTTTCTGGTAGAAGCTTTGTGTAAATTGATAGAGGTCAGCATTTGCAGCACAGACTTTGTACTGTTTTAAACCATCTTGGCCCAGATTTAATAACAGTTCTACTACACATGAGGCAAAGAGAAGTCTGGGAATAATCTGTTTAACCTTTTTGTTTTACTCAATCAGATTTACAAATATCAATTAATAATCACAAATGTCAGACAAAGTTGAACAAAACTGCTGATTTTTCATGAAGGTCATTGTTCTTTTCCACTGTCACTCGTGCAACTCACAATAGTGTTAGGAATTAGTTCAATTCACTGTTTACTTGTTTTATTCTATTGAATGTAAACCTAAATTCAGTGTTCTATAAATAATTGTCGTGAGTCTGGACCTGACATAAACTGGACTTGTTAATTTTTGTATGGTGCTTTGAGACTTAAGTCATCCAAAAATGTAGTCATGTCAACTGGGCTTTTTTCTTGTTGAGTTGAAATGTTTCAACACTCATTCCAAGTGGTTGCTTCAGTCTGAAAAAAAATTGGTTGGTGGCCACAAATGTATACTCCAGGTTTGTTTCAGTTCTGAGTATGCCAATTAAATAACAAAAGGAAGGCCTCTGGTGGGTGTCAAATCAAAGTGTTTCTTCTCCTGGGTCTCTTCTTTTGGAGGCAGACAAAAAGCCACAGATTGAGCTGTGAGGCACCTGCATGCACATGCAGGCAAAAGTGCATCAAATCCAATTTTTTCCCCACATGCGACCCATATCTGATTTTTTTTTTGTGATAGTCTGAACAGTTCAGATCTGATGTTTTTGAAAACGAATGCAGTCACTGATCAGCAGAGGTGAGCGTGGTGTGTTGACGTTCCTGAGGAGAAGCACTGACAGCGAGATTCAGAGTTCTGTCTGGACATCCTGTCAAGTTTTGGAATTAAAAATACAGAAGAGCATCAGAGCGGGAGGTGTTGCTGGAGCAACGCGTCTCTGGTCTCGGTTAGTGGTGGGCAGACCGATCCAAACATCGATAGTATCAATACCAATGCGGTATCTTTATTGGATCAATACTAGCCTTATAAGATCGATTCTTTACTTTAAGTCCCGTTCTTGTTTGCAATGCTGTGGTTTCAGCAAAAAAGAAAGAGCAAAGTCGCCTGACTCGCTGCTCCTGTGTCAGCGCAGCACACTTTGGCTCCACTCCCCTCCCGTGTGTTTAGATGTTGTGCTGTCACGTGAGTCACGTGACTTAGGCCAGTAAAGCCCCGGTGGTACTAGATTTCTCAATTTCAACTCTAGCAGAGTCCAAGCCGAGTAAGCCCGATGGGTCGGTTCAGTTTGGACTCACTAATTAAATTAAAAGGGAAATTATGTCATAGCTCCGTATTTACAACTCTGTTGTAATCTCCATCCTGCTCTACAGTTCGGAGACCTGGCCCTTAAATAAGACTCTGACTGCAAGAATCGATGGCTTTGATAGCAAGGCTTTGAGAACCACAGAGAACATCAGGTGGCCCCAGTGGATCTCCAACCGTTTGCTAAGAGAACGCACACGCCAGCCAAGAGCATCATGCCTGGCAGTGCAACGCCACACCTGCTGGCTCAGCCATGTTATCCACCTTCCCTTTGACCAGCCGACCAAAGCCATTCTGCAGTTTGACCCAAGGTCCGCCGGCTGGAGACGACCAAGAGGTAAACCTCGCATTTGATGGCTCGACGTTGTAGCAGCTGACATTCAACAATTCGGAGTCACTGTGGCGAATGCAGAACAGCTGTCACAAGACCGCCAGCAACGGAAACAACTTGTTCACCTGGTAGGCTCAACGCACTGGAGCGGGACGACATCCGACCCCTCGCAGGCGCCGTGATGACGATGATGGTATATGTCCTTGGAAAAATTCTTTCAAGCAGGCTATATTTTGAAAAATAACAATTCTAAGGTCCAACCCCCTTTCTTCAGGCTCCCACAGGATCGGCTGTACTTCTCAGATGACTGGTCAAAACTTCTAGAACCCACTTCTAACCAAACCTCCTTCCACTCGCTTTGCGGTCCCCCCACCATTTAATTAATTGGTTGTCATCAGTATGTGAAGAGCATTTCAAACAATATGGCAAAAAAAAGCTCCAGAAAACATTGCAGACCCACCATTAGTTGGGCAGGCTGAGTCGATCTTAGACAACAAAGACAAATGGACTATTTAGTGCTGTCATGAGATTTTTTTTTGTTTAGATTAATCAATTATGACCTGTAAATAATTAATCTAATTAATCTCTTTTTTAATCTCACCTACTAATGGCTGAGAAAATCCCTCCTTTTGATTTATTTTTATTTAAATTCATTACATTATTGTGTCAGACTAAAAGATTAATATATGACAAAAAAACTGGCTTTATAAAGTAATTTATTGTTTAACAGACTTCTAAACTTTCCTTTTACATCACCAAGGAATAAGACTGTGCTGTTTTGTCAGTCTCGAATAATTAGAATTTAAAAATAAAACATCAGGTCCATATAGAATAATCTAACGTAACACATCAAAGAACACTTTTTTTAGCAATGCAATTAGTGATCACAGAACTTGTTACTAAAACATTTATCTAAAATTAAAATAGACCTGTAAATTACAGTGCTGTAAGTTAGCATATCAAAACTGACAGTTTATCACAAAATATTATGTGGTATGACATGATAGTTAAATATAAATATAATTACATAAAATAAATAAAAATTTAAAATAAAAAATCCCAACAGGTAGGCTAGAAAAGTCCCAGTAAGTTTATAGATTAAAAATGAGATTAACGCGATTAAAAAAAATAGTGCACTAAATATGGCTGTGATTAATTAATCTCAATTAATCTCATAATTTGACACCCCTACTTATATTGTCTGGCCACATAGGAGAGGAAGATGCACCTCAAACCAGAGACCGTAGTCACATTATCAGTTCTTCACCTTGTGTTGTAAAAAGGCACTAAAAATGAACAAACTCATGTTCAGTGGGCCTCAAGCTGAGTTTTGTATGTGATTATGTCGGGCAAGCCATTTTCAGGCTCCAAGTCTCTTGGGTCATTTCAGCTTCGGGTTGAATTTTTGGGCCCGTTGAGGACTCTACCTGGAACTAACTGGTTCCTAATTAAATCTGCAAATCCTCAGAACCTACCATGTTTCCTGTAACAAGTCAGACTAAATTTACAAAAAATGTCACTGAGGCTAAGATATCAACACTGACAAACTATACACTCTCAGCCCCACATAGTAGTAAATGCTTTCTTTACTAACACATTATTTGTATTTCCAGGTAAACGTACCATTTCTTATGCCTGTGCTGCTAAACTCACTAATTTTGTCTATCATTCACAAATCTGGTGTTTTAGTAAAATACATTTCTCCTCCAATCAAACAAAACCTTCAGACGGCCCAATGACAATAAGAGACGGTGACAGTAAATTCCTCTTTAGCTGAACCAAACAGATGCTGCAATCTGCTGTAATGTGTCCTACTGCTGAGCAGGTGATGTCTCACCTCTCGCTGACAGACAGAGAAAGGAGTGGGGGGGATTGAAGCACAGTCACACAGGAGAAATGTCATATTTGCATATCTCAAAAATACATCACAGGACTGCCATAAAGGGGCTTGTGAACAGAGTTTTGCATATTGAGAGAAATTTCCTCTGCTTTTCAGAGAGTGCTGTTTATATGCAATTTTAAGAGGAATATAAAGGTTATATTGGAAGGGAGAGAAACGTATCCCTCTCGCTGTGAAAACTGAAAACTACAATCCTCCATGAGGGACATGTTGCCTCTCTCTCTTTCTGTTTTTTTGTTTGTTTGTTTTGAGTAAAACATAAACCGCAGCATTCACACACACACTGAACTCCTGACGAGACACTTCCACTATTTGTTAGCAGTAGTGTGAGACTCCACATAGACTCAACACCTTCTGGGTCACATCTTTGTAGGAACCTAGCATATGAAGATTACCAAACAAAAGAACCTCCCGTTTTTGCAGCAGTGGCTCTCAGTCCTGCTACCTTGATTTGTGAAAGTGCTGCTCTGGTTGCAACTATACATCTTTTACATCCGTCATTGCATCTAGTTAATCAGGCAGAGCCAATATCTCAGTCAGTCTTTCTGAGATTGGTCTCGAGCCCTAGAGTTACTACTGTCACAGCAGCCTCATCCTTTTCCAAACAATAAGACCATCTTGTTTTGATTTGATTAAAATAGATTCATTAATTACCATGCACCAAAGCTGTTGTTTGGGGATAATGAGGCAGCAACATTTAATCAGCTGCAGGAGAAGCCTGATTGGCTGTCCTCCTTGTCTCACCTGACTGTTTGGTACTTGACTGGACTGAACCTCAGTGGGCAGAGGTCTAGTTTCGTTCTTGTTGTTCTAGGGTCTGCTGACATCTTGGCACATTCTCATGGTTAAAGCTGCCAGCAAAACAGTGATCCGTTAAGACCTACAAGAGTTCCCATCTGGATGAGTCTGAAAGGAAACAACAGTGACAGGAAAAGTAAATCAGGAATAACAAAGAAAATGAACCACATATTAGGTTATTGGCCATGTTCATGTTTGTTCAAGTGATGAGATATGGATTAAACAGATAATCCTGGTATCAAATGGAACAGGTTCAAAATCAAATGGGTTAACACTCAAATAGTGCAATTATTCATGTGCATGCAGGTGCCTAACAGCTCAGCAGTTCAAGAGTCTTGAAAGAGATTCAGATTGCAACCACATGAAAAGTAAATTATGATTTAGTTAAATCCCACTGCTGTCAATCTGAGTCCTTTGTTTAATTATGAAGTAAAACAGATCCTCAGCAGTGAAACAACCTGAAGTTATCAAATACCTCTTTAGAAAGCCACAGAAATCTTTGTATCTGTTTACATGTTGACCATTGTACCATGACAATAACCTTATGGTGTTCCTCTAATATTAGGCATACTACAGTCTTTAATCACATAAAATCAACCAATCGATCATGTTCAAAAATAATATTAACACTGACACCAGGCAGGCTTCTACATGCTCCCCCTGGGTCAGGTCATATACAACATTACCTATCATAGTTACGCAGATGACACCCAGACCTACCTAGCCCTATCACCTAGTGACTGTGGACCCCTAGACACACTCTGTCAGTGTTTGGAGCAAGTTAATGACTAGATACAGTCAAACTTCCTTCAGATAAACAAAGACATGAATGAAGTTGTTGTTTTTGGAAATAAGAAGGATAGGATGGAGGTTATTGCTCAACTTGGCTCCAGAGGAATAAAAACAAAGACTCAGGTTAAAATATTGGTGTCATAATTGATTCAGACCTGAGCTTCACTGGTCACATTAAGGCTATAACTAGATCAGTGTTTTATTATCTTCATCAAATAGCAAGACGAGAGGTCTCATGTCCGGACCAGACCTAGAGAAACTCATTCATGTGTTCATCTACAGCAGGCTGGACTATTGCAATGGTCTTTTGTCTGGTCTTCCCAAAAAAGCTGTGAAACAACTGCAGCTTATTCAGAATGCTGCTGCTAGAGTCTTAACTAGAACCAAGAGAACCGAGCACATCACTCCTGTTCTTAAATCTCTACACTGGTTACCAGTAAACTACAGAATCTATTTCAAAGTGCTTCTACTAGTTTATAAATCACTCAATAGCATGGGGGCAAAATACATGTTGGATCTCCTTCCAGTATCTACACCTAGCAGGGCTCTGAGATCCTTAGGAAGCAGTCAGCTGGTAGAACCCCGGATCAGAACCAAACAGGGTGAAGCTGCTTTTAGCTACTATGCTGCACACAGATGGAATCAGCTTCCTCATTACGTCAAATGTGCTCCAACTCTAAAAACTTTTAAATCAAAATTAACAATTAACAATTGAAAACGTTCATGTATTCATCAGTCTTTGAATGAATGTTTCTTATGCTGCACCTTCTGCACTGTATCTGCTTGTCTTTTTGATTTTTAAATCTGAAATTAATTTGGTCTAAATTTTTTTATGTATTTTAATTGTGGGGACAGCTGTTGCTGCTGCTGGTTCAGGGCGTGCCTCTCTCCGTGGTGCTGAAATCTGCTGAGGCTTGGCTGGGAGTGAGGGAGGGAGGAGGAGCTGTCCCTGGTGCTGAAAGGCAGGATTTGCAGGGACACAGGGCGCAGCTGCAGCATCATAACCTGAAAGCTGAGGACAAAATTACGGGGACTGTAACACTCTGTAAATAAAACTGCCTTGCCTTGCCATATATGGCTGCATTATTACACAGGCATGTGTAAAAGGTCTCAGGCCTGAGTCCCGTCGCAGGATTTAATTTGTTCTGTAAATAACAGAAAAATTATGAGATCGGCAACAAGTGGCATGCTTCTTGCTTCCTCTCACGCCAGTCTGATTTATTAACACAACATGTTTTCATTTTGTTCAATTAACAATGAGCTTTCAACTAATTCTCTTTTCACACAATACAAATACTGTTTCTACTGTTGTCTGTCGCTTGGACTGGCGTACGCACTGTTCCGTCACTTCTCCGCACGGTTGACCCCCGTGGGGGACTCGATCCGGGTGTTGGGGAACCGTCTAAACATGGCTCTAAAGCCTGTGGTTCCTCTTAGTGCTGCCATGCCAGCTCCGCCTCCACCACAGATTATTAACCCTCAGTCTCCATCACAAATTGTAAATCCTACACCTCCTCCCCCACCGCCAGTCCCAGTTTCGACTTCTACGGCATCAAGTGGGGAGTGATTTTCTCACAGGCCTTCTGTTCTCTGTTTCGAGTTTCCCAAGTTCTGTTCGTGTGTGTGATGTGTGCATGGATGTTGTTCATGTCTTATCGTAACGTACAGACTTGGTTGTTCTGATGTTGTCATGCTGTGGGTTCTGAAGATCTGTGATGACAACTGATTTCATGACTGCTACAGAGTAGTTATGATGCATCCAAATTCATTTTTTTAATTTTAAATTCTTAGAGAGATTTTTGAGTGTAATTTTCTAATTTTTGATTTCCTGATTCAATTTTAATTCATGTCCTCTGTTAGTCCTTTGTGTATCATACACATATAGGTTTTAATACTGACATTGAGTTGCTTCTAATTCTAACATTGTGTACTTTCTAACACCTCTCTTCTTGAACTTTCTCCTTACATTTCATTACACTACTGACATTTATTTAGTTTACACACTTCCTTTTATATATTTTTCTCTTTCTTTTAGAGTTTTTTTTTGTTATTATGAGCCACTGATCTTTTTATTGGCTCTTCCTTAGTTGCACTTACACTTAAACATAAATGTTACTCCTATTCTAGGTTTTTGTTTACTTTGTTTATTTGTTTATTTCTGCACGTCTTCCATACGCTCAGTTTAATGTTTCTGCACCCTTCAGTATTTTACATAACATACTCTTAGCGTTAAAAATACACATAACACATATAGTGTACATATAGGTTTTTTTTTGCTTTGTTCTTTTCCATTAGGACATCTGTGGTGGGGTCTATGAACCTGATACCTGTGTGTGTCCTCTTTCACGATGTGCTGAGTCTACCAGTGGTCCTCGTTGGCTGAGATGACATCACTGCCTTCTCTGTCCATCTCCTGACATCGGCTGCCCTCCTGCTCTGGTGTCCTGGTCTTCTCGCTGGGGGGGTTCCTGTCTCCTGGCTTCCTTCAGGACCACCATGGTGTGATGTTCCGAGACGCCTAGCAGCCTCAACGCCCGCTGTTGGTGAAGTGCTAGCTTACGCAGGGAAGGGAACTCCCTGTCGAGCTCAGCAACGTGACGTTGAACTGTTTCGATCCCCACGGAGTTGACGGATGAGAAGCCTAAGTTAAAGAGAGTATTGTAATAACAATGGAGAGAAACTCAGGGAGAAAACGTTTCTTCCTGACGTGGGCACCTGAAAGTTCAGAATTGGAAACCGTGAATTTCTGTAGCTGGCGCAGCATGTGAGAGATGTCGGCCTCAGACATGTGATGTTTGTTTGGTCTAAATGCATTCACTCCTCTCTGGAGCTATCACAATTCAAGGATCCGGACGCAAAGACTTTTCTATCTCTTTCACGAATAAAGTTCATATTTCTTGACTCGTGAAAGACTTTTACAAATATAACCTCAATGTATAATCATACCGTTTGAATCATCATTATGTGAAATTTGAATCATCATATAATATAATGAATGATGGAGAAAATGAATGTTGTTCCTGTATTTCATATCTTTAATTACACATTTAGGATTCATTTAAGTAAAGCTAATCATCATCAGATAAACATTTACAAATAATAGTATTGTGTTTGAATATTTAATTTGCACACACATTAAGTTAATAAGATTCATACCACATTAAGTTGATTCATCCTTAAGTGTTGATGAAACGGGTGTGAGTGTCAAGATACAACCTTGGTCAGCCACAGCCAAGCGGAGGCTTTCCCAAAGAGAATGAGGCAAAATAGAAACGACTGAACTGGTGTCTAAGATAGCATCGCAGGTTTGTGACCCCATAAGGGTCACAGGAATGTGAGGCTTCTGGTTGGGACCTTTGCGGATTATATTGCAGCGAAGCGGATGACATCGCAGAGAAGCTTAGGTGTTACTCGACCTATAGACAGGTATAACAAAAGCACGAGGGCAGGTGCTAATGGACACGACCTCACCAGACCCCACTGTATAATGTTCAGTAATATTTGTAAACATGACAGGAAATTACATCATACCATCAAAACAATAAAAGGTGTTACTTCTAATCATGTGAGGTGGTGAACTAAAGGTAAGATTTGTTTTTATGTGTATTTATTAGAGTTTTACCTGCATATTTTTTATTATTATTATATATTTAATTATCTGTCCCACCTGGTCCATTTGCTGATTGGTTATTTTTTCCGTTCTCCCATCTTTTCCGTTTTTGACAAGATTTTTGTTTCTGTCAATTTTCGTTGTCTTTTATTCGTCAACAAAAAAGTCCATCAATATTTGTCATAATTTAGTCTTTATTGGCATGTATTTTCTAGTTTTTGTTTCATTCTAGTCCGCAAAAATTAATTCATCACAAAAAAAATTAAAAACGAAAATATTTCGTCAACAAAGTTAACACTGGTTTGGAATCTGATATTTGACCGAGTATTCAATTAAACTTTCAATATAAATCAAACATTAAAAAATGGAGTTCCAGACCTAAAAAGAGCAACATATGGCTCATGATCAGAGAGAGTGGGATTGGGAGGGTGGGGGTGGGGCAGAATGGGAGGCTGGAGGACATGGAAACCAAGCCAGCAGCAGCAGCCTGGCTGAGTTTCGGTTCAGCTTCTTCTGCGTTCCCTCACACACGCATAAATCACCAGCACGGCTGTCCTTGCATGATAGAGCCAAATTATTATGGCTAAACACACAAGAGTATGGGATGATTAAAGTGTCCAGGGCCTGCTACAAGGAGATGGAGACATGATTTATTACCACAAACACACAGCAGCCATCTGAAATGTAGAATGGACTGAATATTCAGTGTTTTCTGACTCTGGTGAAAACAGTTGTGTAGATCTGTTTTTTGGGAGAAACACTGACTATCTGGACCAACTAAACGACTCTAAACACTATTCCTTCTACATTTTAGTCTCTATTCTTTGTTTTATTGTTTCATGCTAGAGAAGCAAAATCTAAATATGTTCCCTATTTGGCATTTTTTTCCTTTTTCCTGATTTCAAGCTTTAACTGAAATTCTATCTATCTATCTATCTATCTATCTATCTATCTATCTATCTATCTATCTATCTATCTATCTATCTATCTATCTATCTATCTATCTATCTATCTATCTATCTAAAGGGATTAAAGGGAACACTTAAACAACACAATGTAACTTATGAAGCCACACTGATTGACAATCAATGTCACCTGCTGTTGTGCAAATGGAATAGACGACAGGTGGAAATTATAGGCAATTAGCAGGACATCCCCAATAAGGGAGTGGTTTTGCAGATGGTGACCACAGACCTCTGCTTTCTGGCTGATGTTTTGGTCACTTTCGAATGCTGGCGGTGCTTTCACTCTAGTGGTAGCATGAGACGGAGTCTACAACCTACACAAGTGGCTCAGGTAGTGCATCTCATCCAGGATGGCACATCAATGCAAGCTGTGACAAGAAGGTTTTCTGTGTCTGTCAGCGTAGTGTCCAGAGCATGGAGGTGCTACCAGGAGACAGGCCAGTACATCAGGAGATGCGGAGGAGGCCGTAGGAGGGCAACAACCCAGCAGCAGGACCACTGACCTCTGCCTTTGTGAAAGGAGGAGCACTGACAGAGCCCTGCAAAATGACCTCCAGCGGGCCACAAATGCGCATGTCTGCTCAAATGGTCAGAAACTCCATGAGGGTGGTATGAGGGCCTGACGTCCACAGGTGGGGGTTGTGCTTACAGCCCAACACCGTGCAGGACATTAGGCATTTGCACAGAGAACACTAAGATTGGAAAATTGGCGCCCTGTGCTCTTCACAGATGAAAGCAGGTTCACACTGAGCACATGGCAAGGCAAGGCAGTTTTATTTATATAGCGCATTTCCTACCCAAAGGCAACTCAAAGCGCTTTACAAACAAATAAGACATTACATAACAGAACATACAAAAAATAGACAATGGACAACTAAAGCTAGAAACTCTTAACATAATACTAACAGAGCTTCATTTAGACTAACAGAGCTTCACTTGAACAATAAGGACCAAGAAATTATTATTATAGAACTAACAGAACTTGAGTGAAACTAAATGTAGCTGAGATCAGTGGTGGTACTAATAGGATATCAAGGTCAACCAGAAGTCACTAAGTGCATAAATGATTGTTTAAACTAAGAGTGTAGGGTGACCTGAGAACTGAGGCAATATAACTAGTAAAACCAGCTAACATTTAAGACTGACTAAATGAGTAGTTACTAAAACTAGAATCATACAGGCAGTGAGTTAGATTAAGAATTAATACAGTAAAATCAAAATAAAATAAAAACACTGCCAGATAACTATAAAGAAAAAGATGGAGGGGTAGAGAGATGGGGGGGGTGGGTGAGCAACATATATAGACAGACATGGGTCTCCGAGAGGTGGGTGGGAGGGATCTGGGAACCTCCTCGCTCCAGGGAGAGAGAGCGTAGCCTCAGCGTGCGTTCTCGATTCCTGACGTTCAGCGGTGGGAGGGAGATAGAGGGTACGCAGAGCACATTGACTCCTTCAGTATGGTGTCCTTGGCAGGCCAGGCCACAGTTTCAAAGGCGGGGGGGTTGACAGCGTCTGTCTGTATTCCTTCAGTGGGGGTTGATATTCTTTGCAGCTCAAGGCTGCAAGGGGCGCCAGATTCAGATAAGAAACATTGTTTAGGAACAGGCAGAAATAATATTCTCTCTGCCTTGCAGTTTTTAGCTGGACTTCAGTCCCTCAGTGAATCCAATAATTGGGTTTAAATTTGCCCATACCGTGCTGAACCTTCTCCAAGATCACATCCATTTTGCGCGCTAACACCGGGATCGCAGCTAGAACCTCTAGCTTGCGATTCACCTCGAGCAATGTCTGATTCTGAGTGGTCTCTGCCCGGCTGAGACTTTCTTTGAGTTCAGGTGCCATTCCAATCGCCCCCGACTTTCCAAATTTCCGAAATACCAGAAATCCTCCAACTCGAATAAGAAGAGATCCAGAAATCATAATTCCAAATATCCATGTGTCTTCTATGTTCTCCACGGACAGCTGGGAGAGGCATATAATCTACCACTCCTTCCAGTAATCCAAAATATACCCCACCGGGTGCGTTCTGTCTAGACAGGATGGAGCCCCATGCTCCATTCTCATTGTTGAAAAAATCGGTAACACTTTACAATAAGGTACGCAAAATAGTGCTTAGTTACTAGGGAACTATGTAGGGGTTAATGCGTAATGAAGCAGGGACTAATAGGTAGTTACCAGTAGTTACTGCTGCAAACTCTCATTATTTTTTGTGCTTTGTTACTAGGGAACGACTAAGGAGGTAATGAGTAATGAAGCAGGGACTAATGGGTAGTTAACCAGTAGTTACTGGTAAAACCGCTCATCAGTCTTATTCAGGGACTAATGGGTAGTTAACCAGTAGTTACTGGTAAAAACGCTCATCAGTCTTATTCAGGGACTAATGGGTAGTTAACCAGTAGTTACTGGTAAAAACACTCATCAGTCTTATTCAGGGACTAATGGGTAGTTATTTATGAAAGCAATAAGGAATGAATCCCAGACTATTGTAGTGCCTGTAGACTCTGTTTTATAAACTTCATGAAGAATGCAGATAATTTGCAATGTCAGTGATTTAACATCCCTGTATCATCTTGATTTCACTTGTCTGTCACTTCATCGTCCCTCGTCGGCATCCGTCCGTCTCCAGAGACGATGGAAAGTGAAGTCTCCTTCCATGTACCTGAGGAACTAATCAGTAACTACTAGGTACTTAACCATTACCTACTACTTATGTGTACCCTAAAGTAAAGTAATGCCTCCTCCCAGTTACGTACTGGGGAACTAAACAGTAACTACTAGGTACTTAACCATTACCTACTGCTTATGTGTACCCTAAAGTAAAGTAATGCCTCATCCCAATTACCTACTGAGGAACGAATCAGTAACTACTAGGTACTTAACCATTACTTACTGCTTATTTGTACCCTAAAGTAAAGTAATGCCACATCCCAAGTACCTACTGAGGAACAAATCCGTAACTACTAGGTACTTAACCATTACTTAGTGCTTATGTGTACCCTAAAGTAAAGTAATGCCACACTGTTTTAAGATCTCTGCACTGGTTACCAGTTGAAAAATTGATTTTAAAATCCTGTTGCTTGTATATAAAGCTCTTAATGGCCTTGCACCACAATATATTACAGACATGCTAGTCCCTTATATACCAGTCAGACCACTCCGGTCTGCAGATAATGGCAACCTGGTTATACCACGTACACATTCTGCTTTTAGTGTTTATGCACCAAAAATCTGGAATACTCTGCCTTTAGACATGAGGGAAGCAGCTACACCAAATATTTTTAAGATAAAGTTAAAAACTTTTTTATTTGAACAAACATATGGTTAGGTTGTCTTATTTTTTATTTTTATTTTTTATTTTATATCCTCTTTTAATTGTTCTATAGCTTTATTCTTATTTTTACCTTTTTAGATAAGGGCTCGTAATTATGTTTCACTGCTTTAATTACTTTTACCTCAGTCTTTGTTTTACGGGCGTGTGTGGATGTGTGTGTAAATGTGTGTGTGTGTATGTTTGAATGTATGGGTTTTTAATTGTTTTATGTGTGTATTTTATGTATGTACCATTTGTTGATGAGTGTGTACATATTTTATAATTGATTATTTTATGTTATGTTTTTATACTGTAAAGCACATTGAGTTGTTGCCATGCAGGAAATGTGCTCTATAAATAAAGTCATTCATTCATTCATTCATTCATTCATTCATTCAATCAATACTCCACCCCACATAGCAAATCTGATCTTTGGCCCACATACCGCAAACAATGACGGCCCTGTGGTAGCCCAGATCTGGTTTTCCAGAGGTGGCTGCCACACTCCTACCTCATCAGCTCTGTCCTGCACCACAGACACTCAACTTATTTTTTTTGACCCTTAACCCCCCATTATTGTGAGGATGAACAACTAATGTTCTATTGTGCTGATAGATAAATGCAACATGATGAAGTTGAATTAGAAAAGTGTTTAGATTTTTTTTTTTACAGATTTTCAGTAAAGTCTCATTTAGTTATCAATTAGGAAACTTTGAGAGGAAAAGAGTGTCGACAGCAGCCGACTGCCTGAGATGAAAACCCTTTCAGTCAGTCAGAGGAGAACAGAAGAAATGTAATTATTGGATGTTTCCTGTGACAGTCTGTCAGCCCCGCAGCTCCATCAGAACTCTTCCTTTGTGAGTGTGTCACTCAGTGATGTGTAGATGAATATACAGCAAATAATAATTCCTGCCTTTGATTAAAAAAAAAAAAATCCAATCAGATTCATTGGAGACTGTCACTGGGGAGAGGAAGTTCTGGATTTCCTGACCTTGGATAAGAAATGGAAAGCGGGATCACTTTTTTGTTCTGTTGACAGATTTCTCAGTAAGATTCATATGAATTTTAGACCAGTGGGACACCACATGCTATCATGATCTTATGTCATCTGTCAGCATTTTTAGGATCATACCTGGAGCTGTGTAATGGGCAATGGTCATATCCTGTTCATATTTTATTTTTAGTATTTTAGTGTTGGTTGATGCGGCTCTGCAATATAGAGTGGACATTGGGGGCAGTTCCACTGAATTGGCAGACCGGGGTGGTGGTCCCCCTATTTAAAAAGGGGGACCGCAGGGTGTGTTCCAACTACAGGGGGATCACACTCCTGAGCCCTCCTGGTAAGGTCTATTCAGGGGTTCTGGAGAGGAGGATCCATCAGACAGTCGAACCTCTGATTCAGGAGGAGCAATGTGATATTTATCCTGGCCGTGGAACACTGGACCCACTCTATACACTTAGGGGAGTCGTGGAGGGTGTGTGGGAGTTCGCCCAAGCAATCTATATATATGTTGTGGATTTGGAGAAGGCGTTCAACTGCGTCCCTCGGGTGGCCCTGTGGGGGATACTCTGGGGTACCAGACCCCACTGTTAGGTCCCTGTATGACTGGTGTCAAAGCTTGGTCCACATTGACGGCAGTAAGTCAGGCTTGTTTCTGGTTAGAATGGGACTCAGCCAAGGCTGCTCTTTGTCACTGATTTTGTTCACAACTTTTATGGATAGAATTTCTAGGTGCAGCCAAGGTGGTGAGGGGATCCATTTTGGTGGCCTAAGGATCAGGTCTCTGCTTTTTGAAGATGATGTAGTCCTGTTGGCTTCATCAGACTGTGATCTCCAGCTTTTGCTGGAGCGGTTCACAGCTGATTGTGAAGCAGCTGGGATGAGAATCAGCTCCTCTAAATCTGAGATGATGGTCTTAAATTGGAAAAGGGTAGAATGCCTTCTCCAGGTCAGGGACAAGGTCCTGCCCCAAGTGGAGGAGTTTAAGTATCTCTGGGTTTTGTTCACGAGTGAGGGAAAGATGGAGCGCGAGATCAATAGGTGGATTGGTGCTGCAAAGTAGGCGTTGTACCCAGTGCTTAATTTGTAAATCAAACGTTACCGGAACAAAAGTAGTGATGTCAGACCAGAGTTCACTAAGGACAAAACTGATGCCGGATCGCGTGCGGGGGGGGCTCATGTTTAATGGAGTTTTTGACGAATAACTTATAATTGTGCCCACATTCTCAAAGTTTACACAAATTTCTCACAAGGTCCTCGCATATTGCAGAGTTGCATCAGTGGGTTTGTAGGGACCTCTGACATTTACATACCTTTTATTGCTACAATAATTTGTTGGAATACTTACAAAAAATCATCAATGTGATTTTTTTGCAAGATGTAAACCATTTTCTACCATGAGGTTTAGAGAGTCCCTCTGCTCAGAACAAAAGGAAAATATGCCTGACAAAAATGATCAGGAAATGATTAGGGATCATCATATAATTAAGAATTACTGTGAGACTAACTCACAGAACATGAAAACATCTGAAAATATTCCAGAGTTCTTAGGAGGTTATTGTTGTGTTCATGCTGCTCTGATGAGTTGGTTCTGATTAAACGTTTAGGAAGAGCTGGAGCTGCAGGGAGATGCAGCTTTATCTCAGCTGTTTTTCTTGAATACTTTAATAAACCACTGCTAAGGGCAAAATGTTACAACTCTGCTTTAGTGCTGCAGAAATGTTACAACATTATGAAATGATCTCATCACGTGTTTGTACTCCAGCTTCCTTAAATCTTCTGCTGCCCAGATCAATATATTAGGATGACTTTGACATGAGTGAGGCTGCAGCATGCTGGTGGCCATTTCTCACCAGAAAAAAGTATTTATGTTGTCAATATTAGGTTTTAACCTTTCATTTATACAGCTACTGGGTTTAACGGAGTTAAATACTGGCGGTGGTTATGTTAAACTCCGAACTTGACTTGAAAAAAAAAACACGACGAGCCTCGGGGGAAAATCTCTAAAGGCTGAAAGGAGGTAAATCTGCTACAGTCCTCGACAGAAAACCGTGTTATTTAGTGGTGATTTTGTTAGATTTGACAAACTTTAAACTCAAAGCCGCTGCTCGTGAGCGCGCTGTGCGGTCCGGCTGCGGCGCTGTCAAAGCGTCTGTTTCCGCGATTGTGATTGGTCAAATGACGACACGCTAAAACAAAGATCGTTTGTGAACAAGATGAATCCCCTATTTCCCTTGTTGACTGCTGAAACCAGAACGGCTTAGTTGGCTTAAAAACGGCGATTTTGCTGAAAAGCGAAAAGTTTAGGTATGAGATTGGACAAATAAACCACTCACCCGTAAGTCCCTGCCCAACACAGCGTCCTCATTTACCCACTGTAATCATGAGGTAGCAGCGCGAGTTAACGGATCCTAGCAGACAATTACCGGAACGCGTCCCTTCAAAATAAGAGAGTTCCCGGATCTTGTTCCGGCAAGATCCGGCTCAAATTAAGCTCTGGTTGTACCGGTCTGTCATGGTGGAGAGAGAACTGAGCTGGAAGACTCTTGATTTACCGGTTGATCTACGTTCCTACCCTCACTTATGATCACAAGCTCTGGGTAGTGACCAATAGAATGAAATCGGGGATACAAGCAGCCGAAATGAGTTTTCTATGCAGGGTGTCTGCCCTTAGAGATAGAGTGAGAAGCTCGGTCATCCGGAAGGGGCTTGGAGTAGATCTGCTGCTCCTCCATATCGAGAGGAGCCCATTGAGGTGGGTCGGGCTTCTGGTTAGGATGCATCCTGCACGCCTCCCTGGTCAGGTTATTCGGGCATGTCCAACTGGGAGGGTGCCCAAAGGAAGACCCAGCAGGACACGCTGGAGGGACTATGTTTCTTGGCTGGTTAGAGAACGCCTTGGGATTCCCACGGAGGAGCTCGCCGAAGTGGCTAGGGGGAGGGAAGTCTGGGCCTCTCTGCTTAGGCTGCTGCCTCAGCGAACCGACCCCGGATCAAGCAGATGAAAATGGATGGATGGGTGGATGTTTTATTTTTATGGGATTTTTTGCATCTGTTTTATTTTCTTATCAAACTATTTTACAAGACTCGTAAAGACACACAAAGTGAGTTTTGGCGTGCTTTAACACCCCCTAGTGTCCGTTATAAATCACTGTTGTAAAAACAAACTGTTTGCCCCTCCTCCTTGCTGTGCAGCCATGTTTTCAACACCTAATCTAACTGCTGAAGGGTCTCCTCAGCCTTCATTAGTTTTTACAGGAGTGGTCCATCAGTAATTCAAACAAACCAGCTGTAATAAAACAAGGAAAGATCTAAAACATGCAGGAATCATTGACGGGAAGCACAATCCGGTTCTAGGTGATCAATTAGACTTTGCAAGACTTCAGCACACCGGTCCAGAGAGGCTCTAGTTGCAAACGCAGTATTCTCCTCACAAGGGGCGGCGTGGGCTGAGACACTATTTATTCAAGCTGTAAAGGGTCATTTTAGGATCTAATGGCTCAAGAAAATAAATTAAAAACATGAAAAAGTTACATAGTGTACCATTAAGGTCTGGAGGTGTTCCATGTAATTCAAGTTTTATTTTTAGATATAAGAACAATTAGTTTGTCATTCTAAATTTGTTTAGAAACGTTTCATGTTTCAAGTCAACAGAAACAAGAAGTCTTGTCTATGTCAGTGTTGAACATGTAACTGATCATTAGTGTGAGCTCCTCTATAAAAGCTCCAGAGCTTTCAGGTGTGTGTTGACACCAAAATCATCAGCAATGACCTTAGAGATGCAATTGTTTCCCATTAGTCTGCGAAGGGTCAAATGTAATTTCCAAACTACTTGGTGTCCATCATTCTACAGAGAGAAATATTATACAAAAGTAGAAACACTTAAAACACCTGCCAGTCTCTCCAGGAGCAGACAACCGGCAGGTTCACACTGAGGTCAACATTAAAAGAAATAACCAAAAACCCATTGACGTGCAGTCTAAATAATTAAATCTACTTCTGCTTTTAAAGGAGGTGAAGTATGACTTTTTAAAAAGTATAATAGTTCTATAGTAAATACAAAACATGTTCAGCTATGAAGTTCTTTGCACAAAATCCCTCTTACATGAAGTGATCTCAGCAGTTTATTTCTTGACACTTTCGGTACCTTCCAGAGCGATCCATGTCAGGGCTCTGTCACTGGAGCTGGCCACGCCCACCCGTCCCCCACATAAACTGACAATCGAGTCAGTTACACAGTGGAACAAAGAAACTAACATGTCAGGGCTGGACAATGAAATTCTAAATATGTAAATAATTTGCTGAATGTTGTTTTCTTACTATGTTTTACAACAAAAATGAAAAGTATGGAACTTGTTTTGACTTGAATGCCTGAACATGCTAAAACTGTGTGTGTGTGTGTGTGTGTGTGTGTGTGTGTGTGTGTGTGTGTGTGTGTGTGTGTGTGTGTGTGTGTGTGTGTGTGCATTTATGTTTTGCGAGCCCAATTTGTCAGGTTACACACCCGCATTATGAGACCATTTGGTTTATGAGACCATTTTTGGTGGTCTCGTAATTCATGACTTTTAAAGTGCTGCAAATTTTTATAAAAGTAAAATCTAAATGTTGTTAGCTGATTAATACTGAGTTTGTAACTGCTATTATCATTTTATTTAGTTATTTCAGCAACTTAAACTTTCTTTTGGTTTTCATGGCCAATTTAAAATTGGTTTCGTAAACCACGTCGCGTGTGTGGTATGCAGACCTCCAGGGTCTCATAACGCCCTTAGAATGTCACAGATGATTGTGTGTATTTTTTGATAGTTTTTATTTTATTTTTGAAGTGAGGCTTTTCTTCCATGGGTAAAATAGAACATGTTGACATACTTTTTGTGTTCACCAGATGCAAAGAATTCGTGTGTGTGGGATACAAACCACCATGTTGTCATGGTCTCATAAACCATTCAAAATGTCATAGTGGAATGTATGTATGTTCTGATAGGTTTTTCTTATTTTTTAAGTGAGCATTATCTTCCATGGGTAAAATAAAACATTTTGACATAGTTTTTGTGTTCAACAGATTACCTGTTTATGAGGAAATGTGTGTCCCCATAAACCACCACCAAGTCATAGTGGTTTCATAAACCATAAATGCACACATGTGTGTGTGTGTGTGTGTGTGAGGGAGAGAGAAAATTAATTTAACAGTTGAAATAACAGTAAATAATTCAATCAGAGAGTGGTGGTAGAAGAAAGTAGCAGAGTGTGGAAAGTGGTCAGTATGTCTTCCAGCAGTCTAAGCCTATAGCAGCATAACTACAGAGATAACTCAGGATAACCTAAGTTAAGTAACTTAATCTAAGTTTTAAGCCTGGTCTTAAAAGTAGACAAGGTGTCTGCCTCACGGACTAAAGCTGGGAGCTGGTTCCACAGGAGAGGAGCCTGATGACTAAAAGATCTGCCTCCCATCCTACTTTTATTCTTGGAACCAGCAGTAAACCTGCAGTCTGAAAGCGAAGTGCTCTGTTAGGAACATATGGAAAAATCAGATCACTGATGTATGATGAAGCCTGATTATTAAGAGCTTTATATGTGAGGAGGATCTTAAAATCAATTCTGAATTTAACAGGAAGCCAACGTAGGAAAGCTAAAACACTCTCTTTTTAATTCTCATCAGAACTCTGGCTGCAGTATTTTGGATTAGCTGAAAACGTTTAAATACATTCTGTGGACTTCCTGATAGTAATGAATTACAGTATTATTACTTTTTCTTTCTTTTACAAAATCAGGAGTTGTTTTTACCTTCTTTTTTCTGCTGACATTGCGATCGCAACTGCAATCATCCTCAGAGCTACGTCGCGGTTGGCGACGTCACTTCCTCCTCCATTTATGAATTACAGTAATCCAGTGTTGAGGTAACGAATAAATGTTGATGGACTGCTAAATAAAGAGAGCATTTCAGCTCAGTTCCTTCTTCATCACAATGTCTGGTGAAAACACAACAAATCCTAAATAAAAACAAAGGCTTAGCCTAGCACTAACAGGTGCAGTATGTAACTATTTTCAAATGTGAGCGTATAAGTTTGAAAGTTTGGATTTCACTAAACAAGGACCCAGAAGTAGGCACTCTGAGGCTCTAAGTCTCACTGCTCTGTGTGCTTTCTGTGAGTGGTCTGATTGGCTAAATCACTACTGTCATTAACTCTTTGTGGGCTCTGATGTACTTGACTCCTCTATCAAATTCAGCATAATTTATTAATAATTACTTTAATATTTTGTGGGCCCATTGGGACGCCCTCTGAGATGTATTTGATCTGCAGGCTGCCAGTTGATGATCAGGGCCTTCAGGCTAATGAGCCCATATAAATTCAATAATATAAATTAGACATTAAATGAGTGACTGGCACTAGGATGTTTAGTCTGGCCCCCAATCCTTCAAACCAATAACTTTTAAAACTCACAAGCTCCAAATAAAGGTTTGCTTACCAACAGGCTTGAATGAACCGCTGCCCAAAGACCAAATAGACCTGATCTGGGGGGTGCATATGAAGTTTACGTATAAAATATTTCAAACAAGTTTCCTTTGTTAACACTTGTTAAGGTTACAGACAGCAGATGTTTTAATCTGAGTTTGATGAATCATGTAGAGATTCCTGACCAATAAGCCAGTTTATCCAATTATTAGAGTTTTAGCCTCAAAATGTTTTTGTTGTGTGGATCTCACCTGTGTTTGATGCACAAGTGTCCTGATGTAAATATGAACAATGTCAAGTCTTCAAGATATGCTAAAATGTTTCAGTTTGTATATCTGTGGATTTGGAATCACTGTCACTGAAATTGATCCAAGTCATTTAGGATTCAGTATCTGCAGATATAGAGTCTCTGTCCAATACTTTTTCTTGTCTTTACTGCCAAAACATGTAGACTTCAAACCATCAGGACTTAGAATCAGTGCATGAGGTTTTTTTCAAACATCACAGTGTAGGAGACAGTTAATCTCCATATAAAACAGGGTTTAAATCACTGTTTCTGCTAACAGACATAGGAATAGCATCAGTCTGTTTTATAAACTTGGTTTGAAAGAATGAAGCAGCAATAATAGTTATATGCATTTCCTCTTAGTCAAGCAAGTATATTACATGGAATAGGTATTGTTTTTTTACCTGACTGTTTTGGCCTCTTTCTTGATGCCTTCTTTAGGAGCATAGACATATAAAAACCTGGACAAACCCCACTCATCGCTTTCTAAAAGACATTTATGAAGCCGAATGTGTGGTTCCCACCATAGACATGAATATGTAGACGCCCCACTGGGTGCTGGAGAGCGTAACAGCGTCGCCGCCATATTGGATGGGTCTCCTCATTCTCCAAAGTCAATGCAGGGTGGACAATTATGCCTGTTTTTGTGGAGTCTACGGTTGCAACAACTGGCGTACTATTGAAAACAGATCACGTGGGATTACTATGGACTTTTCTAGCCTACCTGATGGGATTTATATATATATATTTTTTTTATTTATTTTGTTTATGTTTATATTTTATGTCATACCATGTGTCTGATTTTGTGAAAAAGCTTGATAAAATGTGTTTTTTAGCTTGGTAAACACCTTCCTCAGTAGAAATTAATGCACTGGGGGCGAATGGAGACCCAATTAAGACGGCGGCCGGCCACTACGGCTGCTCCAGTAGGCAGCGCCAGTCCACGAGGCGTCTACGTATATATGTCTGTGGTTCCCACCACCGCCATCTTTGCCGTGTCACATGTCTCATCACGTCCAGACAATCCAAAAATGGGAAAAGAGGTGGAGCTAAGAGTGGGGCTGTGAGGGTGGGAGAAAATGACTGACACCCATAACCTCTGAACAGATGTAGCTTCGAGCTAACCTGAAGCTAACACTGCACTAGGAGCTAACCATTGATTGTTAAAATACAAGCAAAGCCTTAGACCGCAATGATTGGAGCCGGGCGCCTGGGCCACATACATGAGCTCATGCTCCGCTCCTCTGCAGTGATCGGAGAGCAGCAAGAGATTAGCTACAAGCTAACACGAAGCCACGGGCTAGCTACGAACTACATGAGCAAATTCGGAGCTAACGGAGGTTTTGGGGCGCTTTAAGCCAGAAAAACGTGGTTGGCCGACTCAAAAGTGAAGCAGCATCAACTCAAAGAGCTGCAGTGTTTCTGTGGTCTCCTAATGTTGTGATTTCTCACACATATGGCAATAAAACCCTTCTGATTCTGATTGGTGATGGAAGTGACTGAGACAAGGGATTTTGTGGTTTTTATCTCTTCCTGTCTGATGTTCCAACTTTTTATTTTTCCTGATTTTACTATTCCTGCTATTTCACTGTGCAGTTGAGCCTTTTCTCTGATGTCCATTAAGTTGTTGCAGGCAAGTTCTGTGGCAAAGATGGGGTTTATTTTGAGGTGGATTGAAAAGATTCAGACCTTTGCGACACCACACACTATCAAGGGCTTAAGACACACTGCAGGGCAGCAAGCAGAGCTTGTGGAAATGGGCATCAACATGGATCATACAGTTCCACACATGCCTACCTGAAAAATGCCCTGTCATCTCCCCAGCAGATGACTGCTCACGAAGAAAGCATCAAGAAAGAGGCTGAAACTCCTTAGAATGTCTATTTTCAACCTAATATACAGAAGAAACAGATTGTCTATGAAGTTCACCATAGTATAATGAATTTCATAAAAACAGAACTTGTGTTCTGACCAGGGTGCGAATTACACAGAGGCTTCCGGGGGAGCCCACTTGGGGGGGCTTGGTCCTCGAAATCCCTTGAAACGGCCCTTGGTGTGGGACTGAGTTTTGAAGGTGATCTGAATTGTATCAAATAAATAAATATTACATACTTATAAATTATTGTTATTATTGTAAAGTTACAAACGTGTAGTGGGATATATCTGCCTACATTTTCCTTTTCAAGCACTTTGTTTTTTTTTATGCGACTTTTCCTGTCCTGTCTGTGTTTTAGCTGCATCTCCTCTCAATCCTCCAGAAAAACTGCTGCATGGCGTCTTCATTTTCAACTAATGAGTTACTTTTGAAATTAGCAGATCAGAAAGATCTGTCAACCGCAAAAATAGCGAAATGTGCGCTGTGCGGCCGCGCCAGTGAGGTGACGTCACCGAAGCAGCACCGGAGCTGCAGCAGCGGAGCGCGTCATGCACAAATGAAAGAGAAAATATGAGCAAACATGAACGATCGTGTGTTAATTATGTTTTTTTTGGTGGCACCACTTTGAGAATGTTACTGTGGCCGTGCGCAGGACGCAGCTGCCCGGCGGAGCGCATCAGTAATCAGCGCTCTGCCGTTCTCCATCCTCTCCGCCCAAAAACAGACCTGGTACGCTGAGAGTCCAAATAAATAATGTAATAATATATGTAGAAACTGGATCTTTTTTCGGGCTCCCCCTGGGTGTGTAAGTTGAGGGCTTCCAGGGGAGCCCGGCGCCCTTTCAGGGGAGCCGGGCTCCCTTTAGCTCCCCCGTAATTCGAACCCTGGTTCTGACCCAATTTAGCTATGTGACGAGTGAATAAAAATTAAACAGAAAGTTGAAGAAACGGCTGATGTTCCACCTTAAACTGACTCTGAAACTGGCATAAAAGGAATGGATGGTTTCTATTCACGTTTGGAGTGTTTATAGAGGCAGTAGAGTCCCACATGGCAGGACAACAGGATGCAAAAAGTGAGTTTTGCGTAATATGTCCCCTGTAACAACCAGCAGTCTTCACACTAATCTAAATACGTTACTGTGACATGAAGCAAATGCACCATAACAAATAAACAAAAACATTTTCACCACCTGGAATTATTGACATTAACCTGCAGGTCAAAAGGAGAGAAGTGAAAATGGGTTGTAAAAGGCAGCAGACAGCTCACAGCCTTTTGTTTTCTCTCATCTTCATAATCATAAGGCAGCCTGCTGCCGCAGCTGTGCCAATATAGAGTGAATGGGCCTCACATTATTGTATGTGGTAGCAGTGGTGTGTGGAGTAGGTGGGTGGGTGATTATATTACTCCATAAACCGCTGCGCCTGGGCATCTCTGGCTGCCTCACTCTGGAAAGGAGAGCAGGGAGACCTTTGAAAACAGAAGGCTTCAGAATTACTAAAATTGGATCAAATTTTGAAAAATGGTTTTCAATTCGACCGCCATGCAACCCCAACTCACCCTGCCTCACTTTTCATTCACTGCCTCTAACTGCTTGGTAGTCTGCTCTGCTGGTAAACAACCTGATAATAAAAAAGAGAGATTGTAGAAATATGAAATGCAGCATCTCCTGTTGCAGACAAATGCAAGTGCATGTTCAACAGTGACACACAGTCATCACTAACCCTGAATGCTCTGAAAACATGTGAAAGACCCTGAGGCTCAAAGGTGTTCTGCTATTTAGTTACTTACAGCTCTTTTTTCTCATGACTTAAACATCTCACCATCTACAGTTTCTGTCTTCATTCATATCAGCATCTGTGAGAAAATCAAAACAACCCCATCACACTTTTACAACACAGCCTGAAGAAGTACTGTGCACAGAACTGTTTTTTTCTTCTTCAGGTTTTCAGAAGTTCGTGCACTAGAAGGAAAGCAATTCTTAGATAAATTCATCAGCAGGGTTAATTTGTTTAACTTTTGTTTGGAATGAACATCTGACTTGTCGTTTGAAGGTTAAAAACCACTAATGGAAAAATTAACACTTTTTTGTTCCTTTCATTTTTTCAAGACTTAAAATTTAAAACAAAAGTAAAAATCTGCACGATTTAAAAAATCCAAATGACTGAAGAAGGGTCCGACTGATCAGAAAAGAGCTTAAAAGTTTCAGTGCAGACTCTAAAGGAAAAGAACCATTGTGGAAAATAAATGTACTGAGTCAACAAAGTACACTTCAGTATACTTACAGTCAGATTAATCACTTTGCATTTTATAACTTGATAAAAAAAAACTATTATTCATATTTCTGAAAGCATTCTATGTTTGCAGCATTTTTAACACCTGCCTAAAACTTTTGCACAGTACTGCATACTTTAAAGTGTTACTATGAATATAGAATTTATACATTAATTGACTAATATAGCATATTTCTTGTTAGTATATTCAGAGTATACCTCGAAAACTGAAATACATTTTAAATACATTTAAGTACATTAGTTTTTTTGTTTGAGAACCATCCGGGAACTAAGTAAATAGAATAGAATAAAATTTATTGATCCCACAGTGGGGAAATTCACTCGTTAAGGCAGCACATACACTTAGAGAATAGGAAAAACTAATACAGGTTTAAAAATGAATAAAAATAGAAAAATTGAGTTTCTAGCATAAAGGACACAGACACACTAATGTACATCCAGGTATTGAACACATACTGAATCTAGCACTGATGTTAGTGTGTAACAGGATAATGCCAGTAACAGTTAAACTGTGGAGTTCTACACTCTTACTGCAGTGGGAATGAATGACCTATGGTAGAGTTCTGTTTTACATCTTGGATGTCTCATTCTGCCACTAAAGGAGCTGTCCATGGCCTCCACAGTGGAATACAGTGGGTGGGAAGGGTTTTCCAAGATGGAGGACAGCTTCACCAACATCCTCCTGTCACATACATCCTCAACAGAATCCAGTGGGCAGCCCAGAACTGAGCTAGCTTTCTTAACTAGCTTGTTAATACAGTCATGAGGGTCAACAATAGATTAAAAAAATACTTTCAATAGTAAAAACATTTGTAATAAATAAACTATAGGAGATAGAATTTTTGATTCAAACCATTCAAAAACCCAACAGTACTGATATTGTGTCTGTCCCAAATCACTTTTCCAGTACCTCACTTTGGTCGTCTCAGTCAGCACGGTTATAAGAATCTGCGTTGTACCGTTTATCTATAGTGGAGGTTGAGCAACCCTGGTGAACAGGAACGATGATAAAGTTCACGTCATTCACTTTGTGCACGAGGAAAGTGTGCACAAGTATTTTTTAGCATCAGGAGGTCTCCAAATGTGTGTCTGTGCGTGTGTTATGTGTACATAACTCATAATATTACCACATGACAGATGAACAAAATCAAAGATTGAACAGACTAACTAACATAAAAAAGACTAATAACCATAACAGTTTTATGGAAAGTTTCAGATAAAGTTTATTGTGACGTCTCTCACCAGCAGATCACAGCAGCTTTAGACATCAACATCCAACACACCTTAGGGAGAACATCAGTGTCATTACCTTAACACATTTCACATGAAGCTTTAATTTAGCTCATTACGTTTATTAAATTTAACTTGAGTGTTACTGTAGAAATGATCATTATATGCTTATTAATCCCATTTAATGTCGTGTTGCTTATGAGCACCACTTTAAATACAATGATGCTGATATTTTTATCTGGTTCACCAACCCTGCAGTTATCAGACAAGGCCTTAATGGCCTAATGAGTTCCTAAACAGTTTCTGCATTTTGTTCAGATAAAGCATTTAATGTAAAAATCCACAGACTTCATTTGTGAAAGTACTCACACAAAGCTTTCATGAAATATAGAATTTGAGAATTACTAATGAAAACTTCACTCGCAGGAGATAGGGCTAAATGGAGACCTAAGATATAGAATAAGCTACTATGTTGTTACTGATGTATTAGCCATGAGCATCACTCCGGTCAGATGACTTCTTCCTGTTTCTAGAGACTCTGATCACTTTGAGTGACATTATCTGCAGGTAGGGTCCTTCCTGTTGATAAATAACGGATAGAAAATGACGTAAAATGACCTCTAAATGTATTTACTGTTTCCCCTCAGCTTCAGTAATAGAAAAGCATTTCCTTTTTCTATATAATTTGACTCTGTTGGAAACTGGTGGATCTACAAAATAGAAATCAATTGTCATGTAATAACAGCAAGTACACAAATAACAGTAGATCTGGGAGCTCTCTTCAGTCCTCCGAGGCTCTGAATCCACTCAGCCACAGACCGCTGACCAGCAGATGCGCTGACGTCCCCCCTGACAGTCTCTTCATGTGAAGACAACTGAAAAATGATGTTTCCAATCGAGCACCAAATTGGAAACAGAGCAGGGGAGAATATTGAAGGTATTGATTTAGAACATTGTGAAAGCAAAAGAGATGGCTTTTTTCTGAGTCTGTTTTCCCTTAGAGAGACATGAAACTTCTCTGTCATCACAATGGGAATCAATACGCATTCATAACCCCATGCCGAATGTGAGTTTGGTTTAATACTGACCTCAGGATTGAGACGGAACAGTTTATTATGACCAAACTATGTTGAATTGATACAAAATGTTTTTATAACTAAAACAGCTGTGTGACATCTTAATCCTCTGTCATTGTAAAGCGGTCCTGGTATTGGTGTAGAGTTTAGAGCAACAGTGGAGATGTTGGACTTTGCTCCCATTGCCTTCTGACTACCCACTCTAAAAGTAAAACTGACCACTTACTTTAAATTTTCACGGCACAATTTATACTCTGAAAAATATTAAGTAGATTGGAAAACCAGCCAAATCTCCTCAATATACTTCATCAGTTGAAACACTAAAGCTTATACAAATTAAGCTGAAATGAATATCTGTACTTGGTGCAGTAACATAAATAATTAAGTAAATTTAGCTGAGATTTGAAATAAAAAATGTTTTTCAGTCTCTGAGCCTTGGCTGAAAGTTTTGTAAGTAAGAAATAAGTAAACCTTACTTGTATAGCACCTTTCACAGGATAAAAAACATAAAGTGCTTCACAATAATATAAAAACAGATACACACAAAATACAAGATAAAATGCAAGTCCTAAAAACAGAATAACAGATAAAAACCTAAAACCATACACACCTGCTCTAATTAAAATCCTGCCTAAATAAACGTGTCTTCAGCTGCTGTTAATAAATAGAATCAAGACAATACAAGGATGGGAACACATTCTACAACTTTGGGGCCATGGCTCTAAAAGATCTGTCTCGTCTGGTTTTAAAACGAGTTTGAGAAACTACCAACAGTCTTTGGTCAGATGATCTCAGGCTGTGAGAAGGGGAGTGACAGATTTAGGCCGGAGCATCACCACACAGAGTTTAAATAGTCAGGACTGACATTTTGAAAAGAATTCTGAAATGCACCGAAAGCCAATATAATGAAAGCAAAGCAGGTGTGATGTGCTCTCTTTTCCATGTCTTTCTTAAAACCTTGCAGCAACATTCTAGACTTCCCACTACTTCCCACTGGAAGAATCAGTACCGCGAAACGGCAGCAGAACATCGCTGCTTCAAATAGAATCCATTATAGTATGTGGTGGTGATTCAAACCAACTGCGATGTGGAAATTTTCAGGTGCGTCCCAGAAGCAGCATGCCGCGCCGCTAAAGATAGGATTGGGTTCTATTTTAGCCACTAGCTGCTTCTGGAATGCGTCAATTTCCGCAGTTAACATAGGGCTAGACAGGACATCACATGTGGTTTCAGTGTAAAACCTCCGGTCATTTTCAAAATATAAGACTATTGCAGCAATGCGATTTCATATCTATGTAGATTACTTACCGCATCATTCGAGAAGTGCAACAGTGGAGAGGAACAACATCATATATGACATCAAACATGATTTCCTTCTTCTTTTTGGTTTAATGGTGGGTGTCATAAACAAACGGAACAAAGGGATTTTGTGATCTTGCAAGTCCAACGAGGAGCACGGCGGAGAAGCCGCTTTGCAGCTGAGACTCTCCCGGTGTGGACCGTAAACCGTTCCGCTGCCGTTCCGCACCGCTGATGCCTCCAGTGTGAAGTAGGGGTGACTGAGACAGTTGACATTGTTTAGACTCAAACAGATTAAAGGCTGTTGCAATAATCTAAACAAGATGTAAAGGAAGCATGAATTATCATTTCAAATTCAGCTTTTGACACCAAGGTGTTCGGTTTAGAGATATTTCTTAGCTGAAAAAACAGTTCCTGATTAGCTGTCGAGTGTGTTGCTCCAGAGACATGGCCGAGTCAAAAATAGCAAAGAGGTGTCTAACGCTCGGCTAGACAGAGTAGCCCACAGAACCAAGGTAATGTTTGATTACAGATATTTGACTCTAGCAATAATTGATGTTTCAGACTTCTCTGAGTTCAGCAGCAGGAAGATGTCACCAAGCCACTGTTCAATGGCAGTTAAACATTTAATTAAAGAGGACAGCTTTTGAAATTCTGTTGGCTTAAAAGAGCAGTAGAGCTGAACATCATCAGCATAAAAGTGGTAAAACACATCTGGGAATTGCCTAATTAAAAGTCCTAGTGGCAGCATGTACAGTAGGAAAGGAATAGGTCCCTGTGGTGCCCCGCATTTCAAGTTCTCAGAGTGTGAGAGGAATTGATTTGCTCATTCCTAAATGACCTCAATCAGTTTTACTGTAGATTTGAAACCAATAATAAAAATGAGTGTGCTGTGAGCAGAGTTGCTTCATTCAGCAGGACGTTGAGAATGTTATCCAGGACCAGGACGAGGAAAGCCCCTGGTCTGGATGGCAATCCTCCTAGGATTCTTAAACTGTGTTCAGACCAACTTGCTCTGGGGCCTCCTGTATAAAGCTATTTAAACGGGGTCTGAAAACTTCATAAGTGACTTTCTACACCAACTTTGTGATTTAAAAAGAAAAACTTAACAGAAAAATGCACACAATTTTAAGCAAATTTTGAACCTGACGTAAGCACATTTTGGAGATGGGAAACCTGACAGCAGCCATTGAGAGAGCAAAATGTTTAATTTAGGACACATTTTCAGACTTATAGACCCTCGCGCACACATAAAACCAACAATCTACACGGGAGGACATAGTGAATGACCTGCAGAGAGCTGGGACCAAAGTTTAAAAAGCTACCATCAGTAACACTACGCCGCCAGGGACTCAAATTCTGCAGTGCCAGACGTGTTGCCCTGCTTAAGCCAGTACATGTGCAGGCCCGTCAGAAGTTTGCTAGAGAGCATTTGGATGATCCAGAAGAGGATTGGGAGAATGTCATATGGTCAGATAAAACCAAAATAGAACTTTTTGGTAAAAATTCTACTCGTCATGTCTGGAGGAGAAAGAATGCTGAGCTGCATCCAAAGAACACCATACCTTCTGTAAAGCATGGGGGTGGAAACATCATGCTTTGGGGCTGGCTTCTTCAAAGGCTTTGGTCTCAGCCAACAGAGCCGTTTTGGTGGAGTGGCCATTTTTGAACCCAGATTGGTTTTGGTCAAGGAGGTTGTTTATGAGGTAATCTGTGACCTGCCTTAAGTAATCTGTGACCTGCCTGAGGTATGTGTAATTTTCTGATGGATAGGTAAGCTGTTGTTGCAGTTACAACCTCCACACACTAGATGTCATTTTGGTGTTCGTGTCCATTATTCAACCTTTAACTTCATAAACCATTTCTTGACTTGCCCAACATTGGTCACCTGTAGCTATGACAAGCTTGCTTTGTGTGTGTGTGTGTGTGTGTGTGTGTGTGTGTGTGTGTGTGTGTGTGTGTGCGAGTGCGTGCGTGCATGCTTGTGTGTGTGTATGTGTGTGCGTGTCTGTGAGTGCGGGTTTATGTGTGTGTGTGCATGACACTTGTGTCCGTGTAGCACAATACAAGTCTACTGCTGTTTCCTGAGCTGTGAGCAGGACTGATAAATGGCGGTGATTTGCTCGATGTTTGACAGTTTGCTTATTTCCTTTTTCCTCAGAGGGCCCCTCATCAGCTAATTTCAACATGGCAGCCTCGGAAGCACATGTCTTTGGGGAAATGTCATTTTTAATTAAATCCCAGGTCCTTTTAGATAAGCAGTTAGGCGTTAATTTCACCCAGGGCGTGACGTTGTCAGGAGCCCAAGAGCATGACGTATGTCTGTCAAGATTAATCATTATGAAAAAAAACTGCACCCTTTTTGCTCTCCTGCTTCACTGAAAACCCTAACTAACCCTAAAAAAAATCTAATTTGTGTTTTCAGAAGACCAGATACAATGACAATGCCATATTTGAAACAGAAGTGGGTACCACATTGATATCTTTCATTTTTACAGTATTTGTTGACAACTTAGACACAATTTTAAATACAATGTTATCTTTTTCAAAACAGTTACCCAGTTAGTAGAACACTATAGATCCTCAGTGAAAAGAAACACATTTGTAAGAACTATACATACATTTATCTAGACTTTTTTATCATTAGTGGTTTTATAGGTATAAAGTATTTGTTACAGGTGAAACCATAAAAAAATGTGAATCTGAAACTAATGTATGAGAGACTTATTCCATGCAAAGCCAGATATTTCAGCCTTTATTTGTTACAATTGTGATGATTATGGCTTACAGCTGATGAAAACCCCAAACTCAAAATCTCAGACAATTAGAATATTGTGAAAAGGTTCAATATTCTAGACTCAAAGTGTCACACTCTAATCAGCTGATTAATCCAAAACACCTGCAAAGGGTTCCTGAGCCTTTAGATCAGGGGTATTCAATTCCGGTCCTGGAGAGCCTCTATCCAGAACGCTTTAGTTTTAACTCTGTTTCAACACACCTGATTTTAGTCAGCAGGAGATTAACAGTCTTCTGCAGAGCTTCATGAACTGCTGCACAGGTGATTCAACCACTGAATCAAGTGTGTTGGAGCAGAGAAACCACTAAAACGTGCTGGATACCAGCCCTCCAGGCCTGGAATTAAATACCCCTGCTTTAAATGGTTTCTCAGTCTAAGTTGGATTACTGACATAAATAAACTTTTGCACAAAATCCTCATTTTTCGAGTTTCACCTGTATGTGAAGCAACTCTTGCTCATCCTTTGAGTTAGTCTTTTTCTGCATGAAGGGCTCACTTAAGTTTTAAGTGAATTGTTCACATAAGTTTTGATCTAACTCATATTAAAATAAACCCCATCCCTCCCATTCAGAGAGATGTGTTGTTTTGTTTTGGTGTTAAATGAACAGTGACAATTCAGCGTTAACTTCAGAATGCCTGTGCTCGGCTTCTGACCAAGTCCTCCAAACACACCCACGTCACCTCATTCCTCTTCCAGCTTCACTGGCTGCCGGATAAAGTAACAATGTGTAGTTTTTACCGTTAATCTCTGGAAATATCCCGCGAAATGTTGTTGAAAATTAATTAAATGATGCTCAGTTGTTGAAAAATATTGGTGGCTTCGTAACGTATAACCATAAAAACTGGCGCGGGTCTAAGTCTCTGGGCGACGCCATATTAGACACGATGTTTCCTTCTACGGGAGCCCATGAGGACAAAATGCATTTACAGATTTTGTAACAAGCTGTTACAAAACTTTCACCATTCATAAACGTAGTTGTTTTAAACTTTTACCTCTTCGCTGTTGCCAGTGATGAAAGGGAGTCTGATGTGCTTGTCATTTTGCTGGAGGTTGAACGATCTGATGAAGTACTCGTTCGAAAATTGCACTCCCAGGAATTTTTGACCCTAATGGCCATCTGTTGGTAAGGTCTTACTCGAACGCAAAAATACTGCTTGCTTGCAATGATTTAGGTATGCACTGCCCCCTGTCGCCAGGAAAAAAAAATACACACAGTCACTTTAACTTCAGGGTTCATTTCAAGATCCTGGTTCTGGTTTTTAGGGCCTTACATGGACAAGCACCATCATACATCGGTGATCTTCTCAGTCCCTTCATCTCTAGCAGGTCCTTGAGGTCCAGTGATCAGCTCGGCCTGGGCCAGATATAGGGTGAGGACATAGGCAGGCTCCGCTTTTGGAAACTCTGACATGAAGCACATAGGATTCTACTCTTTTCACTGAGCAGAGATGCTGCCATGAGCTCTTCTCCCATCCAACAGCGCTCACAGCAGGTGGTCAGTCGTTGCACTGCTGCTGCACCTACTCTGGAACTCTCTCCCCCTGAGCCTGAGATCAGTGGACTCAGTGGTCTCCTTTAAAAAGCTGAAAACTCACCTGTGCAGGCTGGCTTTGGTGTGACCTTCTGCTGACCCACTGCAACTTGTTAGCTTCTTGTCCTGCTTGTGTTTCTGTCACTTTTGTATGTTTCGGTCTCCCTTGTTAGTTTTATTTATATTATACTGTGCTTTTGAAGCACCTTGTGAGTTTTATCTTGAAAGGTGCTATACAAATACACTTTTCTTCTTTTCTGATAAAAAGGCAAAATAAATCTGAGATTTAAATTAGAAAATTTCAAGGGTCACTTGGATGTTAAAGTATAAATGCTAATTTTACTAGGGAAATAATCAAAAATATTTTAGAAACAAAGCTCACAAAATAAGAAAGGGACCTAGTGTTGCATTCAGTGTCTGTTCACTTCATAGTGAGTTGTTGCCTCTGAACACTACATATGAAGAAGAAAAGTGCATTACTCCATTAACATACGCACCAGTGTGTATTTTTAGACCTTCCAGCAGACCATATCGCAGTGTTATTATTGTTTATTGAGTCCTGTATGAAAGGGTTTAATAAAAGACTGTCACATACTCTGATGTTTTCAGGAACTGTGACCATACAGTAGCATGTAAAACATGTTATTTAAGTAATAATGGCACTGCTTAACCCTGTAGAAAAAGATCTGACTTTAGAACACAAACAGGTCCAAAACTCAAACTTCTGATGGATTTCATCGGAACGATATCTATCTATCTATCTATCTATCTATCTGTCTGTCTGTCTGTCTGTCTCTCTCTCTCTCTCTCTCTCTCTCTCTCTCTCTCTCTCTCTCTCTCTCTCTCTCTCTCTATCTATCTATCTATCTATCTATCTATCTATCTATCTATCTATCTATCTATCTATCTATCTATCTATCTATCTATCTGATTATGTGATCAATCTGTAAATGAAAAGAAATGTGTTCATATTCCAACAATTTATTTCAAAAATGTTTCCTGTCTCTGTAGAGCAGAAAGTCCATATAAACAGACATGTAACACTGGACTGAGGCACGGAGGACGGATGTGACAGCTGATATCAGACCTGCTGTGTTTCAGTCCAATGTTTCATGTCTGATTAAAAAAAGTTTTGTTCTATTTTCCACACTAGAGCAAGTGGCATGAAAAGTATGTTGAGACTTTCAGCATATTTTCTTTGATTTTTATCACTGACCCTCCGCTACTCCTGCCCCCAAGGCTAGGGACAAAAGACAATAGATGAGTAAATGAGACGTGTCCAGATAACATAAGGTGTGTGTGTGTGTGTGTGTGTGCGCGCGCGCGCGCGTGCGTGAAAAACAGAAAAAGAGATGTTCTCAGCTGGTCTGGACAAGACAAGGGGTGTGTCCGAATCCAGGGGCAGGATGCTTGTGAGGACGCATTTTGAGTTCGATTACGTCACAGCGTAGCGACGAGTACTGTCCGAATTCGAAGGATACGCATTCTCACGTCCTCATATGCGTCCTCATTCCACCCGAATTTTGAGGATGGGTCTGGTGTATCCTCACGGGCCAAGGCTATCCCAGCATGCTTTGCGCGCCGGCCGTTGGATTCTCAACAAGCAGAAGAAGCAGCTAGCAGCGAAGTTTTAAAAGTAAGTTTGCTTTAAAAATAGCGGTAAAAAAACTAAAAAGCTTAAAGCGGTTCTGTTTGTAGGCATTTTTCGTTTGTATATTTGTTTTTTTAATGTAATTTTAGGCAGAAAAACCCCGAAAATAGCTTGTAAGGCGAGTCCCGTAGTTATTCCTGTGTTTCTTTAGTGAATTAAGCTTCTTGTCATTTGTTTTAAGAACAACAGAGCAAATAAGCTGTTTTATTAAGCTCAGAGGTGAAGAGTGAACCTGTTTACACTTGCCCACAGTAGTTCATCTGGTGTTCTGCTGTGAAAAGTAGTTTTACATTCAGGAATTAACACAGTTGACATGTTTTACAGAAGAACAATTAAATAATAGTATGTGTGAAGAATATAATTTTTATGTTCTCATGTAGATAAATGTAAAAGTGTGTTTGTTGCCTTTTTGTAACCTGTGATCTCTGATTTTCTTTGTTTAGGACTGCAAGTGTCCAGGGTCAGGAGAGGCTGCTGCTGATTTACCTGGTTGTCCTCCTGGGAGAGAGGCCTTCCACTATTATTATCATGTTAATGTTGTTTGGTATTTACATTTATTAAAGCAAATACTAATTTATAACTCATTTGATCATTTTATTATTTACAGCTGTTTTTGAATGAACAGAAAATGAAAAAATGGTAAGGGGACAGGACTATTTATAATACATGACAATTATTTAAAGATCTAAACAAATATGGAACAGTTATGTACAGTTCAAGCAGGATTAAGCTGAGGGACTATTTTCCTGGATCATTTATTTAAACTGAGTGAGCAGGAGGTCTTTGGCAGTGTAGCTGGATCTGCTGCAGAAGGATCCCAGACGTGGATGGAGTGCTGGAACCGAGAGCCGGGGCTGGACGTTTCTGGTCAAAGGGTGGAACATCATACAGGGCGGTCTGCAGAGCTTTGGGATGCTTCCTCTCACTGTCCATCATCCATCTACAGGGATTGCTGGCCTGGCTCAGTCGACGGCTGTCACATCTCTAGGACATATTCAGAAATATGCAATAAGTAGATGGTTTATGGATTCAGTAGTATAACAATTGTGGCTCTAAAACAAATAAAATGACAGTGTTTTTTTATTATATTGTTTCCTACATAAATGACTTAACTCATTACCTGTAGTCGTGGGTTGATGGTGCCTCCTCCAGGACAGAGCACCGCTGACTGTCTTCATACCAGCCTCTCTCATCTGCAACATCTTCAGAAAGAGTTTTTTATTATTAAATTTAATACACACATATAACCTGCATTACATTGGTTCTGTTTACAGAAAAGCAGGGAATAAAAAAATAAATCTACAGATGATTAACATTTGTAGAAGAGCTCTAAGCATGATTAGTCTTAAGCTGAATAAACAAATGCACAATGAAAACATTTCAATGCTATTTAACTTAAAACGTTCGTTTTTGATACTTTTACACCAACTTTATGCTCATTAAGAAGTTCTAAGATCAAATTTACATTAGAAAATGCCCTACTGTATTCAACATTTAAAATGTATTTGGTTTATATTAATTATTTACATGTTAATACTCTATAGTAATGTGTACATTTAACCACCGACCTTTCTGTTGCTTAAAATATACATAAAACTATTTAAATACAAGTCCTAAAAGCTTGTAGACTAAACTAACTTACTTTAAATTACTTTACCTGGAAATGGTTATCCCTCAGCCTTAAGAACAAACACTGGCACGAACGTGAAGCTGCTGTAGCTCCCTGGTCGATTTTCGCTAGCTTAGCTCTTTCCCTTGGCCTGTTAGCTGCCGTAGAGGTGAAGGCTAGACCGTCCGAATTCAGAGCCGCTGACTTCCGGTCTTAGCGGTCTCGCAAGGACCCGGCCTTGCTAGACTGGCAAGGACCCGTCCTCACAAGCATCCTGCCCCTGGATTCGGACACACCCAAGCTTTAGGTTTTCAGCACACGATCCGTGGAAAAAGTCTTTGAGTGAAAATGTTTCTAATGTATGTTTGAACAAACGTGAGAAATAAACAAGTTTTGTATTTTCGGGATATTTCGTGTTTTTCCGTCACTACTTCGTTCTGCCTCCATTTTGCGCGCGCGTGTGTATGGTGTGCGTGCGCGCGCTATTTAGGAGCGCAAGCAGATCCACTTTGAAAGCGCCACCGACATGGACAGGTAATATTTCTTTCTGTGTTTCAGAGGCGATGCAGCGGTGTGTGAGACAGGCGGTGTGTGAGACAGGCGGGGAGGTAACTCAGAGATTTGTGACTTTATCAGGGACCAGAGGAGTCGCGAGCTCGTTTCCATAGCCACGCGCTGCCCTGTGTGTTTTGGAAGTAGCTCATGTTAGCATGCTACTGTTATTTAGCTGGTGTCTGTTGTTACTCACGAGCCCTTTGCGCTGGAGCGGAGTAGAAAAGTGCTCACGTAGGTTTGAGACTTCCCTCCGTGGTACTTTCCGCAGCCTGCCATCATCTGTTGGTACCGAAACACTGACCTTTGTCCAGTGGCTAACCAGCATTAGCTGACCACAGGTTGTCCCAGTCCTGAGGTTATCCTCCTGAGTCCTGACTGAATGAGTCACGCACGTCTGCAGGGTTTTTGTTACAAAACACTAATAACTCACCTGATTACACGATGTCAGCCTCACCTGAATTAAAAATTACATTATTACAGACTGATGAGCTGCTGGTAACCAGATAATGTTTGTGTGCTTGAGATGTCTCTTGGATGTTTGGACCAACATGAGTGAGGACTCTTAGGTTAAGACAGGGGACAGTTTGTGTGGACATATAAGAGCTTCTGGCTTCAGGGACTTTAATTCATCTGAACAAATTATTTTGATGTTTAAAGAATGAGCTCTTCTCATCAGGTCATTATTTATGAATCAACATGTGTGTTTTATTGTAAAGCTTTAGCTTTGACCTGCATGGATTTGTCTTTCAGCATCAGTGATGTTGCAGTTGGAGTGAAGGTGAGACAGACACACACACACACACACACACACACACACACACACACACACACACACACACACACACCAGGCATGAACAAGATTCATGTATCTTTAATCCTTTACAAGTGTGATGATGATGATGAAACAGGAAAATGAGCTTTAAAAAATGAGTTCATAGCTAAGGATATGATGCCCATTAACGTAGTGACCAAGCCTGTGCTTGCGGCTTTGATAAGCACAATAAATAAGCGGTACAGAATTCCGTCATGCACACATTTTAGCCAGGTATAGCATATAAGAATAATTTATGTATAATAAATCTGATATTGTTTATAATAATATATTGATTTTTTTTGCATGCTTTAGTTGCACTTTTGAGTCTTCTGACTCAGAAAAGCACTATCAGTGCAGGTCATTTATCAGTTAGCAAAACTATGCAATGCAAAACAATTTAGGTTCTCACAGTGAAGAGTTTGCATGTTTAAATCCCGACTTGGGCCTTTATGCTTGGAGTTGGCATGTTCTTCCCATGCAGGCGTGGGTTTTCTCTGGGTACTCCGGTTTCCTCCCACGGACCAGAAACGTGCATCAACACCCCTTAATTGGAGTCTCTAAATTGTCCCTTGGTAGGTGGGTCGCTGTGTGTGTGTGTGCGCGCGCGACTGGTTGTTTGTCTCTGTGTGTCCCGGTGATGGACCAGAGACCTGTGCGGGTGTACCCCGCCTCTTACCTGGTGATTGCTGGAGATCGGCACCAGCTCACTGAGACCTTATTGAGGAGGAAGCGGTTAAGAAATTGAGTGAATGAGTCATTACAGGCTACTTAGATTTCAATTTAAACTCATTCTTACCAGTTAGTTGGTGAAATGATTGATGTCAAACATAATGACCACCATTTGATACAGACAGCTGCAGGTACCAGAATAACGTGTTAAAGAATCAAAGTAAAGTCAGCTCTACAACACTGTCCATTCGCAGCATGAAAACCGAACTAATCCTAGTAAAAATATAAAGTCCAAATCAATCCCAGATAAAAGATCCAGCTCCGCTTTTCTTCAGGGAGAAAGTGCTTGTCATTTCTTTCGCCGAACTGTTATTAACTCTATCTTTGGCTACTGCGTCAGACTTCACTCTTGTATTTTCAGGTAGGAGGGTAAAGTCCACTGGTTTTGTCCAGATGGGCAGTGGTGAGATTTAATACAGTTAGAATATGGCAGAAACCTTTAGTAATTATATGTAGATAGTTGGAAACTGGCAATTCAAATATACTTATATTTGCTATTTGTTCTAGTCATATAAAATGTCACACGAGGAACAATGCTCAGTGCAGCAACTGTATTTGATGTGTACTCTACAGCTAGCTAGAGGCTGACTGTGTTTTCTGTGTAAAGGATGAAAAAAGAAAATGAGAGAAAAAGACTAAAAGTTTGGAACAATATTAAACAGAAGAAAGGGAAAACGTTGCAGTAAAACCGAGTTACAGCAAAACTTCAACAACACAATCAGTCTTTATGATGAGACCATCCAGCAGGTACAGCATCCTGAAAGGATCCTGCAGAAACTTGTCAAATTCTGCTCACAGCAGACAGGAGTTCAGTGGCTCTGTGTCTGTTTACACATGGATTGACGGCATGCTTCAAGATGAATTTGTGTCCTGTTTTACAAACATTTATGTGTTTTTATAATCAGGCATTGTTGGACTGTTTTGTTTCCAGCAGAAATAACTTATCAGGAACTCGTGCCTTATCAAACCTTTCCTTCGTCGTACATAAGTTGTATAACATTGTGAAGTTTGGTCTGAAAGACCCTTTAGTTATTGGTTGAACCACCACACCATGAAGCTTTGTGTGTTTGTTCTTTATCTGTGTGGGTTATGAGGCGTACACAAAACCACAATATTAACTTGTTAATGTACCATGAATATTATTCTCAATTTCAAAATCATGACATGGCTTATGTAGCCTGGTCTGCCAGACTCGCCCTCTGTCTATTCTACACAGAGAACTAGTCTGATAACGCTCCCATTCAAATAACCCCACCCCATGAGAGTTCTCACCAAGCCAATCAGCGCTGAGCAGCGTATGTCACACACAGCGACGCTCAGTTTCTCATAAACAATGAAAATGGCGTCTGAAGTGGAGTTCGCGGTGGCTCTTTTCTCTGTTCTAAATGACTTGGACATGTCTTTAAAGCAACATTCAGCAACTTTTACACCTTAAAATTATGCTTTTTTGTAAAGTTTTGGCGTCATACTATCATCTATTATGTTCATTTTCGTACCTGTGATAGTGTTGGAGGGTCCCACGTCTGTTTACCACACTATACAGTTTTTGAGCTCGGGTCGCTACCAGAGGTAATGACTGGGTGTCGCTTTACGGCAATATGAGGCAAGCCAAAGGGATAAAAAAAAGCGCGCGTTCTAAACGCGCGTCATGTCTGCCAAAATGCACGTCCTGAACGCGCGTTTTGACGCCAAAGGGGGCAAAAACTCACGTGTTCTAAAAGTGAGCATTATGTCTGCCAAAATGCTCGTTCAAGACGCGCGTTTTGGCGGACATAATGCGAGTTTAGAACGCACATTTTTTTTTATCCCTTTGGCTTGCCATAATTGTATTACGTAGACTCGCGGTTTAGCCGTGGCAGATTCACCAAAGAAAGCTAGAAATCCCTTATCAGAGGAATATACGTGATAGAGTATGAGCAAAGACCAGAGTTAATATTGGGCCGTCTTTTCCTCGCTGGAGAGCTCTTTTAAAAAGAACGGCATGTACTACGGACTCTAACCTAGCCGTGCTGCTAATGGATAGGTAAGTAATAAATTATTTAAAGTTAAAGTCCCGGGGTTTCACCATGGTTATTGTGTTTGGTTGGGCATAAAGTTGTTATATAGTCCTGATAAAACTATTTATTCGATGTGTGGAAAAGTTTGTTTTTGTTGTTTTGCCTGACATTAGGAATGTAAACATGCCTCTTATGCCCGAGAGAGAGATTTAATGTTACGACAGTGACGTTACGCAGCAAGCCTCTAGAGGGCAACAGAGACCATATACCTGCAAAGTTGCGGAATGCTGCTTTAAAACCACAGCAAGAATTAGCGCTAAAAGCCTTTCTACTAAAGAAAGATGTCTGCGCTGTGCTACCCACAGATATACACTGCTCACAAAAATTAAAGGAACACTTTAAAGAAACACATTAGATACATCAGATCTCAATATGAAGTTGGATATCTATATAAATAACGACAGGGCAGTGTCTTAGGAACAAAAGGATGCCAAAGTCTTTTAATGGAAATAAAAGTTTTCAGCCTACAGAGGGCTCAATTGTGTAGACACCCTAAAATCAGAGTGAAATGAAGATGTGGCAGGCTAGTCCGTTATTTCAAAAACTTAATTTCTGCAACTCAAAATGCTTTTCAGTATCTTGTGTGGCCCCCACGAGCTTGTGTGCATGCTTGACAACGTCGGGGCATGCTCCTAATGAGACAACGGATGGTGTCTTGTGGCATTTCCTCCCAGATCTGTGTGAGGGCATCCCTGAGCTCTTGTACAGTCTGAGGAGCAACCTGCCGCCGCCTAATGGACCGAAACATAATGTCCCACAGATGTTCTATTGGGTTTAAGTCAGGGGATCGTGAAGGCCATTCAATTGTTTCAATTCCTTCATCCTCCAGGTACTGCCTGCATACTCTTGCCACATGAGGCCGGGCATTGTCGTGCATTAGGAGAAAACCAGGACCTACTGCATCAGCGTAGGGTCTGACAAAGGGTTCAAGGATTTCATCTGGATACCTTATGGCAGTCAGAGCACCATTTCCTAGGCTGTAGAGGTCTGTGCGTCCCTCCATGGATATGCCTCCCCAGACCATCACTGACCCACCACCAAACCTGTCATGTTGAACGACGTTGCAGGCAGCATAACGTTCTCCTTGTCTTCTCCAGACTCTTTCACGTCTATCACAGGTGCTCAGGGTGAACCTGCTCTCGTCTGTAAAAAGTACAGGGCGGACTTGCCAATTCTGGTGTTCTTGAGCAAATGCCAGTCGAGCTCTACGGTGCTAGGCAGTGAGCACAGGGCCCACTACAGGACGTCGGGCCCTCAGGCCATCTTCATGAAGTCTGTTCCTGATTGTTTGGGTAGAGACATTCACACCAGTGGCCCTCTGGAGGTCATTCTGTAGGGCACGAGCAGTGCTCAGCCTGTTCCGCCTTGCACAAAGGAGCAGGTATCGGTCCTGCTGATTGGTTGTGGACCTTCTACGGCCCTGTCCAGCTCTCCGAGAATAACCGCCAGTCTCCTGAAATCTCTTCCATGTTCTGGAGATTGTGCTGGGAGACACATTAAACCTTCTTGCTGCAGCACGTGTGGATGTGCCATCCTGGAGAATTTGGACAACCTGTGCAACTTCTGTAGGGTTAAGGAATCGCCTCATACTGCCAGTAGAGATAATTACTCAAGCCAAAACTAGCACGAGTGGAAAACCAGCCAAAAAAGATCAAGAGGGAGAAACTTGAAATGACCTCCACATGTTAAACCAGTCCTGTTTTGAGGGTTTTGTAATTGTTGCCACTTTAGTGCACCTGTCGTTAAGTCCATGAACACCAATACAGCTGAAAGTGATTAACAATGCCCTCAGCTGCTTAATCAACCAGAAAATTATCAGACAGGTTTAATTGATTTAATGCCAGGCCCAATAAAAAAAGTGTTCCTTTAATTTTTGTGAGCAGTGTATATACGTAGACGCCTCGTGGATTGGCGCTGCCTATTGGAGCTGCCGTTTTGGCCAGCCGCCATCTTAGATGGGTCTCCATTCGCCCCCAGTGCATAAATTTCTACTGAGGAAGATGCTTACCCAGCTAAAAACACATATCGTGGTGTCACCTTTACTTGCGCTAATGGCGCAACAAGTAACAAATGCCAGAAAGCTGGGGTTAACTGCAGTGCAGCGCGGCATGAACAGTGTTAGCAGCGCTCCTTTGACGCCATCTTTGACTACAGCTAAAAAACTACGGCGTTGCGCGGCAATTTTTGCCTTTTTTCAGATTGGTTATTTTTGAGCTGGCTAGTCCCGCCCCTCGTGGTGCTCGCTGCCTCTGAGTTTCCAGAGCCTTCCCCTGTGTAGAATAGACAGAGGGAGAGTCTATGGTTTATGTTAACCGAGTTAAGTCACCACACATTTAGCCATGGACTCACAACTAATTATTGTTGCCAACTGAGCTCCTTGGCCTTGTAATAACTGTGTGTGTGTGTGTGTGTGTGTGTGTGTGTGTGTGTGTGTGTGTGTGTGTGTGTGTGTTTCCATAGTCTCTGGTCTTGCAAACAATTTTTACTTTAATCTTGTGTTCTGAAAGCTATGGAGTTTATAACAAATTCATTACATTCCATCTTTAAAAGGTTTTTCATGGATTTTGATAGATTTGATAAGAAAAACAGAAAATCTTAGACTGAACCTTGGTTTAATGTGTATTTTTTACACACTTGATGACTCATAACATCCATGGAGGTGATATGATTTAAAGACTAAATCCAATTTTATTTTAAACTATTTTTGACCTCACATTTACATCTTAACACAAAGAACCCTAAATCACTCTTTCACACCGTTAGAGCACCTTTAATGGTGTAATAAAAGCGTGGTTGTGAGTTTTGGCTGCAGAAGCATATGGCAGCTCAGGCTCCTGACTGCCTAACCTGATTTGTTGAGTGCCAGCTGCAGTACAATCTACACTAAACAAAGTTAAAAGTCCTCTCTTGAAGGGAAATAGAACGGTCATAAAAAACCCATTCCTCTGTTTATTTTTACAATATCTCAAAGTCGAAGACAAAACTGAGAGGGTTGCCAGCTGTTGGAAGGGAAATCATCTTTTAGGTTCTTGCATCTTGTTCAGTGTGTTCCTACATCTTGGCCCAAGTCAGACAACTTTATTACCCCTTCAATTTATTTGTGTCATGTTCCTGTAGCGGTGCCTGCAACGTCTGCTTTATTGTAACCATAAAGAATGTTGGTGACAGAAGAACAATTGGCTCAAATTCAGTCAGACAGAAACAAGGAGGGGGCACAAGCAGCTATTATAAAGTTGGGTGTGTAATGGGTCCCTTGCCACTCTCCTCGTCATCCCATCAGTCAGGTTTAAGAGCACAGGGCGCCCGGCAGCCCCAGCAAGCCTTCTGGGACCCAGTATAGCTCAGGTTGAAATGACACATCTTGACATCTTAAATTCAGTAAGATTAAACTCACAGGAGTGAAGGAGGAGCCAAATCACTCTGGAGCTCTTTATGCCCCTTCTCACCTACTTCTTTGCCCCCCCATTGTTCCCTTAAACTGTCCTCAGAGAGGCTGGTTTTATCGTTGTATCTGAGGTCTGGAAACTCACATAGTTCTCCTGATTTGTTACAGTCCAAATAGAAGCGCAAAATCTAACTACCATGTTTTTCTGTGTGTTTTTGTTTTTCTCACAGAGAGGATCTGATGAGCTGAGTACGTACAACAAAACTATTTCTGGCACAAATGGTATGAGTGGTGAGTTTGTTCCAACCACTCCGGATCAGAGGGGGGATTTACGGATTCTGCATGAAACATTTTGTGGTTGTGACAACTAGCATCAATGATATACACTGCCCGGCCAAAAAAAAAAGTTGCCACCTGGATTTAACTAGGGCTGAAAAGAATCATCAAATGGTTAGATGCATTAAATTCCTCAAATAATTTTTTTACTGAGTCGAGGCTTCGTTAAGTGAGCGCACCAGTCTGAACACATTTTACTGGCTCACTACGTGGTAATCTAGGTGTTGTGGAGAAAAATGGAGAAACCAGCAAAGACGCAAACTAATACTAATTAACTAATTTAGCTAATACTAATGCTAGCGGGTAGCACACTCACAATCAAGTGGGGTTCTGAAAAAAACTAAAGGATGACTGAACTCTACAACGAAAGAAAAATCCCCACCATCCCATTTATTTGTAGATGTCTGCAGCGGTATGGGGCAGACTCACAGCAGATACCTGGAGTCTGGTTGCTGCTCCATACCGCTGCAGGGCTATGGCAAGCCGTTGTAGTACGTCATTTACAAGCGCTTCTGTCTTTGAATATAATTTTAGATTGGATTATTTCCAACCTGTACATAATGGATATGGCACTATTACATTGTTACCAGTAGAAATTAAATGTTATTATCATTTCCAGTAGCTTACTACTGAACATGTAAATGAAATAAGTTTTACTGATCATAGTTTTAACTGGATATATTTGGATGACTAGGATGAGTGATATTAATACAAACCTAAAATGTTTTATTATAGGTCAATTTTTTTCCCATAAAATATTTATTAACTATAAATATTAGATGGGAAAGAGGTATCTAGACAAAACCAATTTAATACATATTATTGACCGTTTTATAATACAACAATCTTGTCTCACTTGAAACGTCGTCAAATAAAATATTTGATTAATCGACAGAGAATTCGATAGAATATTCAAATACTAAAATATTCGATAGCTGCAGCCCTAGATTTAACTAAGCAAATGGGTACGAGCCTCCTATTGGATAATTACTGCATGGGTGGTTATATTTCAGCTGGCAATAAGTTATTTAACCGCAACTGGTGCAATGAGTTGCTTCTCATTTTTTAAACAACCACATGGAAAGACACATCTCATGGTCATGGAGAAGATGTTAGTCTGTGTGAGAAGGGTCAAATCATTGGCATGCATCAAGCAGTGAAAACATCTAAGGAGATTGCAGAAACGACTAAAACTGGGTTAAGAATTTTCCAATGCATTATTAAAAACTGGAAGGATAGTGGGAACCCATTGTCTTTGAGGAAGAAATGTGGCCAGAAAAAAATCCTGAATGATCGTGATCGGCAATCACCTAAACGTTTGGTGAAATCAAATCAAAGAAAAACAACAGTAGAACTCAAGCCTATATAGTGAATGTAAGAGCATTTCCACACAGACAATGTGAAGGGAACTCAAGGGATTGGGACTGAACAGCTGTGTAGCTGTAAGAAAACCACTCATCAGTGAGGCAACTGGGGCAAAAAAAAGGCTTTAATTTGCTAGAGAGAATAAAGATTGGACTCTGGAGCAATGGAAGAAGGTCATGTGGTGTGATGAGTCCAGATGGACCCTGTTCCAGAGTGATGGGTGCATCAGGGTAAGAAGAGAGGCAGATGAAGTGATGCACCCATCATGCCTAGTGCCTACTGTACAAGCCTGTGGGGGCAGTGCTATGATCTGGGGTTGGTCAGGTCTAGGTTCAGCAACAGGATGTGCTCCAAAAAAGAGGTCAGCTGACTACCTGAATATACTGAATGACCAGGTTATTCCATCAATGGATTTGTTCTTCCCTGATGGCACGGGCATATTCCAAGATGACAATGCCAGGATTCATCGGGCTCAAATAGTAAAAGAGTGGTTCAGGGAGCATGAGACATCATTTTCACACATGGATTGGCCACCACAGAGTCCAGACCTTACCCCCATTGAGAATCTTTGGGATGTGCTGGAGAAGGCTTTGTGCAGCGGTCAGACTCTACCATCATCAATGCAAGATCTTGGTGAAACATTAATGCAACACTGGATGGAAATAAATCTGATGACATTGCAGAAACTTATCAAAACAATGCCACAGCGAATGCGTGTTGTAATCAAAGCTAAAGACAGTCCAACAAAATATTAGCATGATGTTCTTTTTTGGGGTGGCGATTTTGTTTGGGCCGGGCAGTGTATAAATGTTTAAAAAGTGTAATAAGCTGCCAGAACACCTGTTTGGAGTCTACAAAGATGGCGGCAGCTCAGGAATGCCGCTCATTTAAAATGGCTTTGGCATCAACTTTGGACGATTTACCCTTGGGGGTTTTCTTTGAGACTTGAGCAGATAGAGGTACTTAAGTCATTTATTTTGAAGAAAAAAAATGTATTTGCTTCTTCTTCTTCAACGGTATATGGTGGACTCCCTCATTTTACTGATTACCATAGCAATGAGTGTGTCTTAGGGCTGCTCGACTATGGCAAAAATTATAATCACGGTTATTTTGGCTGAAATTGAAATCTCGATTATTTAAGACAATTTTTAATTAACGTTGATTTTATTTTTTTAGTCAGTCAGTCATAAAATTGCACAGGGCGCAATCAAATCAGAGGAAAAGTAAAATAAATGAAAAAAAGAAATAAACAAGATGATCACAAAAACAATTCCTGATTCCTCGTGTAAAAGAGCCAATACATTTACTCATAGTTAATAACCAAAAGGGTCTAGGCTGAAGTTTAATTTATTTAAAGGGACTATGTGGACTTTGAAATTTTTATGCTCGCGATTGCCCCCTCAGGCCAAACGTGTAACTGCAGCTTCAATAGTAAGCTCGTGCACGAGGCATGCATGCTGTACTCCTGAATGAAAACAACAGCTGAGTCAGTCCTGCTGCTGATGGCTCTTCTAAATTGTCTTTCAAATCTGCCTCCACACAATCAGCAATGTCCAATACAGAATATAATATAATATAATATAATATAATATAATATAATAGAGTAGGATAGAATAGAATAAAATAGCCTTTATTGATTTTGTATAGGGTACAGCGACATTGGAGTGCCACTCCCTTTGGTGCAAAACATAAAAGAATACAAAAAATAATGCAAAAATAATATAAATATAAAATCAACAATAATATGTGCAAGTATACACACAGAGTAGCAGCATTATTTGGGTTCTGTGCAGGCCACTATTGTAAGCAGAATTTTAGCATATTGAGTGAAACTCAAATAGCACATATAATTGTTAGCCTATATAATAATTATAATTGTTATATAATAATTATAATTGTTATAATTGTCAGCTTCATCCAGGCCAATGCAAGGAAGTTGGTCAACCTCATCCTGTGATGCACACCTATTGCACAAGACAAATACATTTTATATAATCAGTGAATAGAAATTGAGAGTGGGATGTTACTACGGTATTAAAAAAAACAATAATAAAACATACCTTATTGATATTGGAGATACATAATCTGAATCATACAGGTCTAAAGCTCCTTCCTTCTCTTTCCAGCTCTAATCTGGAAGTAAAAACAGCAGCAAAACATGATTATATATACTGACATATAGCCATTGTATTTCTATGAGAACAATTTGTTACTTACACATTGTTTCCAAACTATTGGCTTGTTCCTCATCTAAAGAGTTCTTTCAGCTCCATCGATTTGATGCTACAAAAACAAACAAAATACATCAATTACAAAAACATAGGTTATGAATCAAATGATAAAAGCTCTGCATGTTTCTGCATTTATCAAGACTTCTCATAAATGATAACCAGGGCTGCTGTATAATTTATTCTCCACATCCAGACACAATAATCCTATCTTCTGTCTCATGAACAGAAGCTGGGATGTTTATGCCCACAAAGTTTTTCTTTTTTGCTCCAACAACACACTCCTCTGGTTATGACTTTTTATTTCTTTGTGCTTGCTCCTGGTCTATTGTGCCTCTCCACCTCCATGTATCCACCTGTCTGTTGGCACATCTGAGGCTGGTCAGATGCTGCGTGTTGTCAGTCATTGAGGGAACGTGCACGGTGTCGGATAACTCGTCTTTTTTCTCTCTCTCTCCTCTTGCCTGGGCTGACGGGAGCTGACGGAGCTGTACGCATGGCGCACATTCTCTCCAAGTGCGTCTTTGCGCATTTGGAGAGAATGCATCCTAATGCGCAAATTGTGTCCCCTCTTGTAGCGTATGTTCTGCCTATCGGGAGGGGCGGGTCAGCGGCGCTGGGGGGGAATGTGTTTACTTGGAGACGGACATATATTTGCAGAAATCTCGGAGATTTCCACTAATAAATGAGCGGTAATGGTATCGGTACTCATCCTACCCTGGAAAAAAAGTCCCAGTGCGCTGAGAAGTAAAAATAAGAATGAGACAAATATTAATATCCTGACCAGCACCGACTCTGATGGAGACACGCTAAACAAGCAGCCTAAAAATGTTCCTACTATGATATACGTAAGCCCCTGGTTTGCTTTGAAAGCACCCACAACCCTTACCCCACACGTATTTAGTAATAATTTCTTACCTGTCCAGCAACAATGATGCCAACTGCGGGTCTTTTGTCTCAGCATTTTCCACTTCTGCCGGCCGAACCGATGTTTATTTTCGTTCTTTGCCTTCGGCGACCAGACTCGAGTTTTGCCCTTTTTGTCGCGCTGGAATACACTCTTGGGTTCTTTGTCTTGTTTGGGGTCTGGGCTGGAGTTTCGCTGGTGCTTGAAGCAGCTCTCTTCTTGTTCTTGGCTGAATCCATGCTACTAAAACCACCTCTCACTCTACCGCTAAGCCACAGCTAGCAAACAAATGCTGCGGGCGCGTGAGCGCCCTTGACGTCATCACGCATTACGCTGCCTCTGGAGGACACTGGGGAAGCCTGCTTGTTCGACCCAAACACGATCTTTTCTGTGAGTTTACAGGCCTACAGAGGCAATCACAGTAAAAATGCCAGGGCTCATTCTACAGGACCAGGGCATTGCAGGAGAATGTATGAGGAATAAATTTAAAATTTCTATAAATGTATTGGCTGTTAAACTTCCACATAGTCTCTTTAAGCCTACCCAAAACAGACCCAATTTGATCAAACAAATACTGCAAAATACTGACAAAAAGAGATACACAGTGCAAACATCCGTAATATAAAATAAATATAAACATATACACCTCTATGTTGTAGTGAACTTCCACAACCTGCTGCATAATAATTTAGCCCTGTCCAGCAGAGCCATAGGAGAGTGTACAGCTGCACAATGCAACGTGTCGCTCAGAGATGAACTGATGATTATTTATCAGCATGAGAACCTGGAGATGTGGCGTGAGAGCACATGAAGACAGTAAAATGCGTGGAAATTCACTTCAGATGCGGCTCGCTGTGTCTTGAATTTATTTAACTTGTAAAACAACATTTTTCTAGCGAGTGAGATCCACCGAGAAAGGTTTATGATTGATCAGTCGACGTAAAACCTAATTTATAATTCTCCATCTGCGTCGGTACGAAGACATGCAACGCCATTTTGCGTAGGCGCACAGTCTCTCCGACAGGGTCGCTGAGGCTGACGGAGACTTGCCCTCTTTCATTTCTCAATACTTAGGTCACTTTTGCAAAACTCTACATACAGTTCTCCTAACTGACTTTCAGCTTGGCAAAGCAGTTCATTTCACATTCAAAATGCACAACAACTACCAAAACACTTCATTCAGGTCTCAAATAAACTCATTCTTCCAGAACACTAGCAAAGGTTGACAGCCAACAAACACACTTTGTCACCCACAAAACAATGACCTAAAAAACAATAACAACATGTAGCATTACAGTGTTTTCTTGTGTAAAACAAGGACACAGCTCTGTTTAGAATTGCAATATATGTTACTGGAATGAATCAGACATGATTCAGAATTTGTCAATGTTTTATGTTGTTTATTTTATTTTATTTTTTTGCACTACGTAATTCCAAAATACAAGAATACAAGTTACCTGTTGGTTTTCCGGACAACTCTAACTATAGATGCCACTGTAGAGTGTTGCAGATTTGGCTGCACTCTCTGACCAGCCTCTCTCATTAGCCTCTTTTATAAAACAATGCCGCCAATTTGCCACAACGCTGATGCGGCATCTGGGAGCCTAAGGTCGTTTATAAGAGCTCAGACCGTGGCGGTAATGTTGCGCAATCATGTCAGTTTTATAAAAGATTACGCGATGGCGGCAAAAAGGAGGTATGGGGGCGGTCTCTACGCTGTCGCGGACTTCTGTGTATTTTGGACATAACTTGCTTTTTATTGCGATCGAAGTCGTGCTCCTTAAAGCCACAATGTGTAATATTTGTACCTGTTTACTACCAAATTCTGTGCAACCAGTGCACAAACTTGTCCTTTTTCATTAATATTTCTCACCAACATCAATTCTAACTATTCCTCTCAGCTTCAAATTTTACATTTTTAATACATAAATTGTGGTCGACGCTCCATGGTCATCCTCCATCTTGAAATACGGTAGCTATTTAGGGACATACGAGCTCTGAGTTACGCGTTTGCACTATGACTGTAACCTGAAAGAAACAGCAGAGGGCAGCAGTGCGCCGTGAAAGCATGGCGTCTGACAATTCAACTAAGAAGAGACGAGACTAGCTGCTACACGTTGCTGTAACTTTGTTAGTTTGAATAACAAACAATGAAATCAAAAGACACATCAAATATGTCAGGTCTTATTGATTTCCAACACTCAGCAGCCACATATGATGAGAACCCCGCCCGCAACAGCTAGACACCAGCATCCAAGTGTGGTTTATGACTCACCTCAGCTGATCATTTCTTTTCTTCATAATAAAGCTCCCAATCCGGTCCCAACATATCAGTTCCAAAGTCCTTCGTCAAGAAAGTTCCTTCTAAGTCTCCTCTCTTACCACAGCCTGCCGTGTCTCTCCCAACACGCTTCAGCGGTGGTCCGCTAGCCGGTAGCCACATTAGCATTAGTTACCGGTACTTTATTTCCACAGCGTGTCCCTGGCTCCAGCCAAACCTCATCGGCTATCCGATCACTAAACAGCCAGTGGTTGATGTTAGCTCCATCTCGATCTTCACTGCGGCTCACACCGTGTGCTACGATCAGCTGATGGCTAACCGGCAGACTCTTGTTTACTCCGCTGCTCTGATCCACATGACACCGGACGCCACAGCTGATGCCACCCCTCCTCCGTGTGTGAATCGGTGACAGGCAGCCATGCTAGCTTCCTTCAGGACTGGTAGGTTGATATAACAGCTAACAGCAGTGTTTCCCCTAGAAATGTTTACAGCCGTGATGCTTGTAGACTGAGGGGGGTGGCGGATCGCGCCGCCTCGTTGCGGGGGGGGGGGCGCATCGTCTCGTCGGGGGAGGGGGGGCTACACGTGGCATTATGCATTATGACTGAGCACTCATTAAAAAAATGTTTTTTACCTGCTTGAGTAGTTATATGCTTTGTGTGGGTTAGGCTACAGAGACTGGAAATAAATCAATCTCATGCTTTTTATAAAAAAACGAACCAGATGGCTGGAGTGAATGCTGGAGTTGTTGCCTTTTTGAGTGGGCCACCGTAGCTGCAATACTTACTCTAAACTGCATGGCGCTAAAGAGTTGCAATTTTTACCATGATTTCTATGAATTTCCCACATAGCACCTTTAAGTTTTTTTTCCCCAGTCAGCTACAGGTGTGTGCGCTCCGTCCCTGTGAGCTGTCAGATGATCTGAGCTGCAGATCTAACGGAGAGAAGCTCCTGGAGCTCCGCATCGCTCCAGTTTATCATCTCAGCTGATTCTGTTTACAAAAACTAAACTTATGGCCGTGTTTACTTTCATTTTCAACATAATTCCCTGCCGGAGCTCGGCATTAATTCATCGCGTGGTCATGACACCTCCCTCTTTTGCGCCAACGCCTAATGTGCGTTTATAAGACCGGCTAAGCCGCAATATTACCGCAATATTACTACCATGCGTGGCGGCACGAATACCGCAAAATTCCCGCAACGTGATGCCGCCATGGCGCGTTCATAAGAAACACGTTGCGGTAATATTACGCTGATTTGCCGGCACGGTGTGTCTTATAAAAGAGGCTATTGAGAGACCATGATGTACTACATCAGGGGTTCCCAAATTGGGGGTCAGGACCCCCAAGGGGGTCCCCACAAGATTGCAGGGGGTCCCCACAATTTTGTCTTTGCTGAGGTTGTGAGGTTAGCAAGATTTAATTTGTAAAAATTACATTTATAAAATCCCAATAACACACCCTACAGTGCCAAAACAATGATAATTGATCCTCAGTTTAGCCCACATAGACTTCTGTTGTGCTCACTGTATGAAGAGTTTTGCAAACGTGACCTAAGTTTTGAGAAATGTGTCCTAGCGTCAAAAACTGTAATATCTTCCATGATATGTTCTGTGTTGTAACCTAACGTTGCGCTAATGAAACACAACTCGAGTGCATTCGGGCTGTGATCATGTTGGGAGAACCGGTTTAGGGTTCAGTTTTTAGTGTGCACTGCTGCGGAGGAGCGCAGAGATGGACACCAGCTATAAGAAACAGCGACTGTCAGGATGATCAGATCAGCAGACTTGTCTCCTTTTTAGGGACAGAGAGAAATTAAAACTTCTATCAACATGGTGCTGCTGTGTCAGACGTTCTAGCTAAACTTTATTATTCTCTTTCATTGGCCAACTTGATGTTAAGTTGTTAAATTCAACTTTAACCTGAGGTCCGAATTCTATTTGGCGTGATTTAAAAGAAAAACATTTCTAGCTATTAGATTAGTCAACTCTAAAATGTGAACAAAATATTATAGATAAAAATACATTTATATTAAAATGTTGACAAATTTCCCACAAAAAAAGAAAGAAGGAACATTTTTAACTTAAAGTTAGTATCAAGTATCTCTAAATAATAACAAAAAGGTCTAAATTAAAGAGAATAAAATATTATGTATGTATGTGGACACAGGGTCTCTGAATATTAAGACAATTGGAGGAAGCTTTAGGTTTACTTTCAGTTATAGTCGATGATATTCTTGTTTTCCACATCTGCTTCTCTTCAGACAAAATCAGGAGTCAAAAGTCCCCTCAAAAAAGTCATAATGTTCCCAAAAGACATTGAAGTTTTTAGTTCGCTGGTTAGTCAAAGAGATCCATCAGCTGGCTATCATTAAATCCTAATTCAGTCCACAGACACCTGCTGGTATTATTATTATTATGATCAGCAAATATAAAATAAACATCCAACATTTTAATTGGAAGTTTATTCATTTTTAATGTTTTAATATTTTCTGTTTTAAACAGCCGGGTTCATGCTTGTACACATTTCTGAAATTCAGATAATGAGAAATCATTGGGTTAAAAAAGCTATAGGCCAGATTTCCCTTTTTGTGTTATTTATTGATGTTAGTGATAATTTAGTTTGCTTTTAAAGCTCATATTTCACTAGTTACATTAGAAACAATATCATTACAACTCAATAACCTGCTAAAATGCACTAGAAACGATGTCTTCCTCACAAATGTTTTTTAATCAATATCAGTACCCTGCTCCCCCCCTTCTATCATAGGTCAGATCCATTTACGATCATCACAACTTTTTTCACAGTAGTATTTGGTTATTTGATTTCTCAAGATGTTATTGGGGGGTTGGGGCTAAAGCAACACCTGCACTGGGGCCCAGCTCAACCTTGCTACGCCTATATATATGACTATATATTTAAATATATAGGATGGCTTGCCAGGCTAATAAAAACCTACATTACTTACTGAAAGGACTTTAAACTGAAATAATGTTAGAATAATTTATGAAACATGAGAATCAGACATTACTTTTGAGTTGTGGTTTGACAGAATAATTTAAAAAAGTAACAAAACATGTAAATGAGGGTTCCTGTAGAACAACTGTAATGTAAGGTGACCACAGGGTCAATAACAGCAGCTAATATTATTTGGGTGTGCATTTTTCAGGCATTTTATGGGTAACTGGTAAAGGATTAATACGATGGTTTGGCCTTTGTGAAGAACTACAAGTGTTTTCTGGAGTATCTTGTCCTGGACTTACAGGGTTGTGAATTTCAACGGGAACCCTCTGGTGGTTTAATAATATTATTGAAAACGAAATATTGAAAGTTGCACAAACAAATTAGCACATCTCCTAGTCATGGTCGTCTACTATGATGTGGTTTTGTTCCTATTTTAGATGGAGCCTTCAATGGCAGTGACAGTAAGAAGTTAAAGGTGGAAGCAACTCCACCATCACGTGTGCTACACATTCGGAAGGTGCCCAGCGAAGTGTCTGATGCTGAACTTATTGCTCTTGGCTTACCGTTTGGTAAAGTCACCAACATCCTTACATTGAAGGGCAAAAACCAGGTGAGTGAATGAAACAAGATGACTGTTCCTAAAACATGGGGTGGGTTCCTGAAACATTGGGGATTTCTAAAACACCATTAGTTTGATAAATTCACAGTTAGAGAAATTCCCCCAGGACAAGCTGACCCTGGATAATGTTGCCTTTTCTTTATTGGTCACGTTTGTTCATTTCACTTCTCAGGAATTACTTGCATGTAGACATCTTACTGCTCCATTGGAATGCTTTGGAAACTGTGCGCTCATGGAAGACACGTCTCCTCTGTAGTCTGTGCCAAATCTCGCTGTTGGACACTCTTGTAGGGAAACCTTACATACACAAGCATGTGTACGCACACAGGTGCTCACACATTACCTTGGGCTGTGGTTGGCACTAAATGTACCATGAATTAATTATTTCCGTGTGCTTTTGAGCAAATATTGTTACTGTTATATATCCCTATGTTTTTTGATGCTGTGATCTCTTGGTTCTGTTGTATTTTTGTGTGTCCCTTTTATTTCTCTCTCTTTCTGCAGGTCTAGAAGCAGATTCTTGTACATCCTTTGTTTATTTTTCCCCTCACCCTTTCCTTTCCTCTCCCCCCTTTCTCTTTCATTTCCGTCTCCATTTCCATTGGGATTTAAAACAACCAAAAGCATTTCTAATCAAATTTTGATATCAGGAGGGAATTATAGCTGAATCTATAACGCTCCATCTGTGAGAGTAAAACTGTAAGGCTTGTTTTTCACACTCAGACATCAATTCTGATTGCTGTGCAGCCGGACAGGACACGGGGAGGGAAAAAATAAAAGGAACTGTTTGTTAAAGTACCAGAGCCCTCAAGTGGCTCATTCTGGAAGGTACTGAAAATGTCAAGAATATAACTGCTGAAGTTGCTTTGTGTGAGAGGGATTTAGTGCAAAGAACTTCATGAACATGTTTATATCGACCACAGAACTATTGTAACTTATTTAAAGCGAGGTGTAATGTGTAACGTGAGCTGCCTCCTCTGGTACGTTACTTTTCTTTCTTCCCTGTATTTGTCTCTGCCCTCAGGCCTTTCTGGAGATGGGGACAGAGGAGGCAGCCATCACCATGGTCAACTACTACAACAGCGTTCCTCCTTTTGTCCGCAACATGCCCATCTTTATCCAGTACTCTAATCACCAAGAACTGAAAACTGATGGTAGCAACCAGGTTAGTAGAACCAAACAGTAAGTTGCTCTGAGACAACCAAACACATCAGTAACCATGGGAACTGTTTGCATCAACACTAATCTTCAGTCATTAGTATAATTCTATTTTCCTGCACCACACAGAGTCAGACTATTAGTTCTAGGGCTGCAACAACGAATCGATAAAAATCGATTAATAAATGTGTTGGCAACGCTTTTCGTCATCGATTCGTTGCATTGTGCAACTTTTGTTCGTGTCGTGCAACCTTTATTTAACAGTCAACAAATGTAAGTTATTTGTTTTTGTGTAAGGAAGATGCTTTTTGCTGGTGCACAATGTGGTCATCTAGGCGCTGTGGAGGAAAATAGAGAAACCAACAAAGACACAAAGGCAGAAATGGTCCAACGGTTGGGATCAAATGCGCAGCTACGGGCAGGTTGGCTAATGCTAAGCTAGCGGATAGCAGACTCACGCCATGGGTTCCAAAAAACACAATGATCATGAAACTAAGAATGACTAAACTCTACAAGCGGAAGAAAAGTCCCACCATCCTGTTTATTCTTAACTGTCTGCAGCGCTATGGAGCAGAGCCGCAGCAGTGGAGTCAACGTAATTTGCTACGAGTCTGCAAATTGCACATGCGCAACACCGCTCCAGATCTTTGGCAAGCCGTTGTAGTATGTAATTCACAAACGCTTCTATCTGTGAACATAATTACATTGTTACCAGCAGAGATTAAATGTTATTCAATATCTCAAAAGCTGTAAGACAGTGGAGGTGATAGCATGTTGTTTTGCATGATATTGAACTGTTTTTTAATAATGTTCTGTTGTTAAATAAAGTAAAGGAAGGAGAGAAAAAATGTTTCCCTAGCAGTTTTTAAATGTTCCCGTTTAATCCGATTAATCGAGTTGAGACCCCATGCGATTCATCGATTATCCAAATAATCGTTTGCTGCAGCCCTAGTTAGTTCATTAATGATTCTGAAGTCATTCAGTTCACTAAGGTCAGACTTGGTCATACAGGAGCAACTGGCGTGCATGTCAGTGTGTGCGTGCGTGCGTGTGAGCTGTGTGCGCCCCGCCCACCCAGATACTAACTGTAAATGTTTGTTCCTAGCCGACTCGAGCAGTACTGCCGGCGGTGTCAACAGTTCCCTCTCTAGGCTCTGATGTCCAGGAAGTTCCCGCTGCAGGGACCAGTCCAGTTCTGAGGATCATCATCGATAACCTGTTCTACCCTGTAACTCTGGATGTTCTGCAACAGGTAGACCCACCCGGTGGTTACATCTCGTGATCTGTTATAGCTCTTGCCTAAATAAGTCTTTCTGTTGGAAGATTTTCTCCAAGTTTGGCACCGTCATGAAGATAATCACATTCACAAAGAACAATCAGTTTCAGGCCCTCCTGCAGTACAGCGAGCCTGCTCACGCACAACAGGCCAAACAGGTGAGAGGCTGTTTCCATCCATCTCCTCATCATCTCTCTCCTGACGTTTCTGGTTAAGGACTGTTGGTATTCCTCCCTCTGCCAGGCACTTGATTGTCAAAACATCTACAACTCATGTTGTACACTGCATATCGACTTTTCCAAGCTAGTCAACCTAAATGTAAAGTACAACAATGATAAGAGTCGTGACTACACCCGACCGGAGCTGCCAGCTGGTGATGGCCAGCACAGCCTGGACCCCACGGTGGCTGCAGCACTCAGTAAAGATAACTCTCTCCTTGGTAAGATCCCAGGTACATGATATGTTTTTATTTTCCTTCTTTATATTGTCCTGTTGCACAGACTTTATGTTGTAAACCAGTGGCGTTTAGCTGCTGTTTTAGGTCTAAAGTTCTTAGTTTGACACCTTGCTCTGTGCTGTGATGTTGTGTTTGAGAGGAAGTTCTGCTCTCCAGTCCATGATTGTCTTGTCTACTTCCTGTCAGGAGCCCTGAACCCTCTGAGTGCTGCAGCAGCTGTGGCTGCTGCTGCAGGGAGGGTGGCCCTTGCTGGGCAGGCAGGATCCAATGGAGTCCTGTTAGTGAGCAACCTAAATGAGGAGGTTAGTGACAGTTCACACAGCTTCAGCAGGCCCGTCACTGTCTTCCTTTGTTCTGGTACTGATTCAGCGCTGTTTTCAGTTTTATTTGATTTGATTGTGGTACCAATTCTGTTTTACTGTTTTGTGTCTGCCTTTTTAAATTACAGTTTAAAATTTTTAAACTACCCTTAATTATATTTGCCTAATAGTCTGTTTTGAGTTTCTGTAAAAAGACAAAAAATGGTTTAACTGTTGAAAACTGGTCAATGTTAACACATGACATTTATTCAAGTCAACACTGAAGGATGGAGACACCTTAATGAAATGAGATGCTAAATTCCTATTAGTGTAGTTGTTATTTGGCCTGGCAAGCCATCCCATTTATGTCAATATATAGTCTGGCCATGGTCCACTGACAGCTAAGGGCCGGAATATACTTGCTGTTTAACCTCGCGTTGGCGCAGGCAGCAGGCTGCGTCTTTGTTCATGTACTTGCTGCTACACAGTGCTGCACTGCATGTAGTACCGGAGTGTTCCACTAGGGGGCAAACGAGAGTACTCAGACCGGATAGAGAGCCGGTACAACCAAAACAAACATGGCGTCAATAAAAGAGCTCAAAACTGGTAAATTTAGAGATCACGACAGAAACAAAAGACAGCAGCGGCATCATAGATGGTGTGAAAGACCTCTAAACCAGAGACGGTGTCACCATGGTGAGTGTGTCTCGCTCGGTTTGTCAACTCTACCTACTGGTTGCTCGTATATTACAGCTTTTGGGCGCGCAACGTCGAGTCGCATTAATTTTAGAGGACGCGCACAAACGACGCTTCAAATCAACGCAATCTACGCGTGGCAGCCATTTTAAACATGCGTACGCGTCGCTAAACAGCAAGTATATTCCGGCCCTAAGTCGTGGGGCTGGATCTACGGTTGTCTTTCAAACTGTCTCCACATGCTATTGGATAACAAACAACGTGACATATTCACAGCTACGGATGTCAGTCAATGAGGCAGTCCACCATACTCCATCAAAGAAGATTCAAATACATCTTTTTTCTAAATAAACTTAAGTACCTCTATCTGCTCAAGCCCAATTCAAAATAGTCCACAGTTGATGCCAAAACCGTTTCAAAGGAACTGTCCCCATCTTAGTTTTATCAGTAACATCCCACCCACCAAAAGAGTGCTGTGATTGGACCGCTATGGATGTCAGTCAACGGGGCAGTCCACCTTTACATCGTGGAAGAACTACACATTGAATTGCCTCTGTGTATGAAATGTGCTATATAAATAAAGCTGCCTTGCCTTGGCTACATAAATTATGAAAAACATAAAATAATGCATAGTTTTTATAAATAAATGTGCTTGTCAGGGCTGCGAGGTTCCAATGGAGCATTGCTAGATCGTCAGTTCTAAGGTAGTTGTTATTATTAATATAATTTCTACTTGTTCATATCTTTTTTTTCAAATTTGACTAGTAAGAATTAGGGATGCAACGGTCCACTTTCCCCACGGTTCAGTCCGTACCTCGGTTTTTGGGTCACGGTTTCGGTCTGGTTTCGGTCCACTTTGAAGTGTAGAAAAGCTTAAGAAAAACTAAAATTTCCAAACTTTATTTTATTCACGCAATAATATAACTTTTCAGATGTATTACTTGTAGTCCCGTGTATAATAATATGTTCAGAGACCAACAGAAATGTCACTTTTAAAACGCCTTTTCAATGTGGTGCCAGTGAGAGGCTAGGGCGACCGAAGCGGGACCGGGAGGGACGCGTAATTTGGAATTGTAGGATGTCCGAGGAAGGTCCCGACTCGGGAGTGTGTTGTGTGAGGGGTTGTGGTGTCAAATAAAGTGAGCCTCTGAGTTCACCGTTTTCTCTCCTCGTCTTTATATTCAACTGCAAACCAGAAATGTTCCCACACGGAAGGTTTGTTTGAAGACGGCGCGTCGCATGTCACCGTGGCTAAGTTTCTCTCTGTAGCGCTTGTTTTGCTCAAACTTTCAGCTCAGTGGAGCGGGTCAAACCTGTGACTGGATATTTACTCGCGGGTAGGGAGGGGGTCTGCTGTGAGCAGCTTCAGAGGAGACTAGTGCAGGCACACGGAATGAAATTCATCTGCCTGGACAGACAAACGCACCCTGGTGCCGTGTAAAGCATGAAATAAAACATCCAGCGCGAATATAATGACAAAATCGAAGTCCCGCGGTACACGAGGGTAAATTGTCCCATGCAGGGAGGACCGAACGGTCCGGGATTTTACCGCGTACCGTTGCATCTCTAGTAAGAATATTATTTGGACAAGGATAAATTATATTATTGCTATGTAGAACAGGATTTACAAAGAGGTGTTGGTTAGGGTTAGATTAAATGTTTAAATGGCTTGCCATACTGGCTTGTTGTAGACAAAGACAGAGGAAACGTAGGACAACATTACCAAATTAACCCTCGTTCACTGGATTGTTCTAATATTACTGTTAAATCCTTTCAGTCACTAACGTCATCTGAGTTGGAGCTTATTTACTATACCATACCAGTCTATTTGTTTGGCGCATTTAAACACAGCAGGAGAGCTGAACAAAACGCCTTACAGTTGAAAAACAAGCAGAAATAAACAATTGCAATAACATGATACCCAAACAAGCAATAAAAGGTAGAAAACAGACACTCTCAGCAATTCAATAAAAAAATGGTCAAATCAACCTTAGGACTAAAAAAACTAGCGCTCCAAAGATGGGAACAGTCCTGACAATAAAAACTAAATCTCAAAACAATAAAACCAAACATAAAAAAGGTCATTGTCCAAAGGCCAAATCATAAGTCAGTCTTCAGTCTAGACTTAAAGACTGAGAATGTTGAGGACTCTCGTACGGTGAGAGGGAGAGCATTCCAAAGATGAGGAGCAGCATACACAAAAGCCCGCTCTCCTCTTGTCTTATACTTCATTTTTGGGATGCAGAGTTGTAAGCGGTCAGCTGATCTCAGGGACCGCGCCGGCACATAGGGCATAAGGAGCTCTGACACATAAGGTGGTGCTAGGCCATTTAATGTCTTGCAGGCAAATAATAAAATCTTAAAACGAATCCTGAAAGTCACTGGCAGCCAGCGTAGACGTGCCAATACCGGGGTAATATGACAGCGTCTATTTGTGTTGGTTAGGAACCTAGCTGCTGCATTTTGCACAGTCTGCAGCCGGTTCAGCGCTGAAACAAGAGCACCAATGAGTAGTGAGTTTGCATAGTCCAGGCGAGAAGTAATAAAAGCGTGTATCACAGTTTCCAAATGAGGACGTTTCAGTACAGGTTTTAGACGCATGAGGCGGCGCAGTTGGAAAAAACATGATTTAACAACTGCGTTTACCTGCGGTACCATTGAAAATCCTGCATCTAATTTTACACCGAGACTTGTGACATACTTCTGGAGTTCACTACGTGGAAGACTAAGGGTAGATGTTACACGTGAGAGGTTTGTTGGCTCAAAGAGTATTGACTCTGTCTTTCCAGCATTTAAGCATAAGAAGTTTGCAGCCAACCACTCTTTCACCTCTGAAAGACATTTTAAAACCAAAGAGCCAGCATCTTGTTCTTTTATGGCCAGGTACAGCTGACAATCATCAGCATAAATGTGGTAGCCAATGCCATGACGTCGAAAGATCCGTCCCAAAGGTAAAAGATAGATGGAAAATAGGAGGGGCCCCAGGACAGAACCCTGATGCACCCACCATTTCACAGGCAGAAAAGGTGAAGCACAACCCCCAAGCCGCACACTAAAATACCTATTTTCCAGGTAAGAACTAAACCAGTCCAGCACAGAGTCCGATAGACCAACCCATGACTTTAGGCGATCCAGCAATGTTTTGTGGTCAACAGTGTCAAACGCTGCTGACAAGTCCAACAGCATCAAGAGAACATGTGACCCTGAATCAGAGGCTACCAGGATATCATTTAGTACACGAATCAACACCGATTCAGTGCTATGGTGGGGTCTGAAAGCAGATTGAAATTCATCAAACAGCGAGTCTAAATCCATGTGAGCCACAATCTGTAAGTGAACAATTTTTTCTAAGACCTTGGACAAAAATGGCACCTTAGATATTGGGCGGTAGTTTGCAAAGACTGAAGAGTCCAGACCAGGCTTCTTTAACACTGGGTGGACCACTTTTTTTTAAAGCCGCAGGAAACATACCAGTGGCAAGGCTGGTGTTCACTTGGATGGCTGGTCCAAGGGCAGGAACAAGGTTGCGCACCAATTTAGGTGGCAGCGGGTCATCAGGAGAGCCTGCTGGGTTCACAGTTTTTATAATTTTTTCCAAGTCAAGAAGACTAATGGAATCAAATCTTGTGAGAGGAGGTGGAGTTTATGGTTGCACTGGAGAAGTTTGCACCAGAGGGAGAAAGCTTGTCCTAATACCAACAATCTTTTGGTGGAAATAACTCTGAAATTCAGAGCACAAAGAAACAGGGCAACAGGCCATCTGGAGCAGCCATCAACAGTAATGAATTCACAGTACCATACAGTTTAGACTGATCCCCTCTGTGCTGTACAATGATATTGGAAAAATACACATTTCGAGCATGTCTAACAGCTTTCTGGTACTGGGACAGCGAGTCAGTATAAAGCTGTTTAGAGATTTGTCTGCGTGATGATCTCAGAGATGATGAAACAAGTCGGCGGGCTAACCATTGATTGTTTAAATACAAGCACAGCCGGACCACATATGTGAGCTCACATTTCTCCGCAGAGGTCGGAGATCAGTCAGAGACTGTCGCTGGTTCTGCTGCGTGCGTGCGTCCGTTTCAGTTTCACTTTCACTTTCATTTTGGTCCGTGCGGGTTGCGCAATTTTCTTTTTTTAGTTTTGGTGTTGGAGAAGTCTTTACGGTGGGTTAACCGCAGCGTTTCACACCGCGGTTAATAGTCAAACCAGTTAATCCTTGCAACCCTAGTTATAACTGACTATTCCAGTGGAATACATCATTATTCCTAATTCTATTGACCACTGGGGGTTATCGCCTAATGTTCAGAATAATATTGATAAAACTTTTACTGAATTCTCCTGGTTCTCATAATATGCTGGTGAAGGTTCTCAGTAGGGATGCAACGGTACGCGGTAAAATCCCGGACCGTTCGGTCCTCCCTGCACGGGACAATCTACACGCTTGTACCGCGGGACTTCGGTTTTGCCATTATTTTCGCGATGGTCCTTTTATTTCATGCTTTACATGGCACCAGGGTGCGTTTGTCTGTCCAGGCAGATGAATTTCTTTCCGTGTACCTGCACTAGTCTCGTCTGAAGCTGCTCACAGCAGACCCCCTCCCTACCCGCGAGTACATATCCAGTCACGGGTTTGACCCGCCCCACTGAGCTGAAAGTTTGAGCAAAACAAGCGCTACAGAGAGAAACTTAGCCACGGTGACATGCGACGCGCCGTCTTCAAACAAACCTTCCGTGTGGGAACATTTCTGGTTTGCAGTTGAATATAAAGACGAATGAGGAGAGAAAACGGTGAACAGTAAAGAGACTGTCTGCAAGCATTGTCTGACCCATCTCCCATACGCAACGGTAAACACTATAAACATGACCAAGCACTTCCGACGCCCCCACCCCAATGTATCGCTTTCTGGAAGCAGAACATTCGAGCAGGTAACGCCAGGGAAAAAACAGCAGCCTCTCGCTAATGACTTTCACAGCATCAGCTCAGATAAGCACAAGAAAATGAGCCGCGCGTCGGCGTGTTTACGTTATTTAGATCATTTGTTGGATGTTTACAACTGAGCGTCCCTGAAGAGACTGAAGGTAATATAGAGTTGCACAAACACAAGGAAAGATGATAGCCGTGAACTCAGAGGGTCACTTTATTTGACGCCACGACCCCTCACACAACACACTCCCGAGTCGGGACCTTCCTTGGACATCCTACAATTCCAAATTACTCTGGGTGTATTTGCTAAACATTATTAAAATAATTAGGAGGTCTAATGAAGTCTTTACTGCTTGTAGCACCAGTAACCAGTCGTTTTTTGTTTTTCATTAATTGTTTTTTTAATCTTTTATGTAGAGTTTTTTTTCTCAGGGCCTCTTCATTGTGATTCTTTAAATTAACTTATTTTTTTCTTTTGTCTGAATTCTTGTGCGAGGGGGCAATTTCTGTTTTTACCACTCACCAGGGCCTTCCCCTCTACCATCTGGTGTTCTGCCTTTCCTCTCATGTCAAACTGAAACTAACTCGGCGACCTGTCTCTCTCCTGTTTCTTTCTGAGAGCTTCTCACCTCTCCCCAGCTCATATGAGCCCTCATATGAAGTCACTCTGCTGTGTCCTAATGTGCGTCTCTGTCCTGGGAACAAACACCTGTCTGAAACATTTGCTGGTTTCTCCACTTTCTTCTCCTCTAAAACATTTGATTTATGCCACCTATCGGTTTCTTTCTCATCCCTGCCTGGGAGGTGTTGTCATGCTGGAGTCTTCTGGCAGTATCAGACTAGTCCTGATGTCGGGATACTGTCCTGAAGCCATTGGTTAGACCTTTGTGTGACTTGGGTGAAGACCATGTTGTGTGGTCCTCACATCAACTCTTACATGTTCTGCATGTTTAACCACCCCACCCCCAGCTTGTGCCACTTTTTGGTTGTTTCTTTCTTGCTGAGAAACTGTTCCGATGGCTAAGCTTCTGCATGATTTCTCCCATGGTTTGGCTTTGTATTGCTGATTTTATCATGATTTTGTGCCTACTCCATGCTTGTCCAGGATGAAAGATCTTTTGGCGGCATTTGCAGGATTTCAAATAAGAAAACCTTGAGCAGCCATTGCCTCTGACCAAGCTACCTGCATTATTATTCCAATGTACTGACCTCTATTTTATTTTTGTCCCTCCCCCTTCCTCACTTTTATTTATTTTTTTATTTTCCCCCAATTTGCATCTCTCCTCCACCCCCCCCCCCCCCCCCCCCCCCCCCCCCTTTCTCCATGTATCTGATCTCCCCCTCTATGCTTATTGGGGGGAGGTGGGCTCAAAACTTTAACCTCACCCCTTCTTCCTACATTACCCAACTTCCTTCACCCCACCCATGACCCACCACTTCCATCTCTCTCCTGGGAAAACACAAACCACCATTCCTCCTACCTACCTCCGCTCTGGATCGATCTGTCCATCTCTACCTCCGCTCCGCTCCGACTCCTCTACCTCTCTACCTGTCTCACGCTGCTTGTTGCTCTTCTCTCCCTCTAAAGATGGTTACGCCCCAAAGTCTGTTTACCTTCTTCGGTATGTTATCTTTAGCTCTCTCTCACTCTCTCTCTTTTTTACTGTTCTACCTTTTATGTTCTGTTAATATTCTATCTATTATTATTATTATTATTATTATTACAAGGTTTTGTTTACATACTGTATCTTGTTCTTGGTTCTTTTTTAGAGTTTGTGTTAATGTTTACTATTATTTCCTTAAGCTCACATCTTAGTCATATGTTCTTGCAAAGTTAAAGCTTTATTTTTGCATGTTGTCATTGTTTCAGTTATTTTATACACTCTGATAACTGTATTGGTATCAGGTATCTGTTTAAAGGGGGGCTCTTCTGTTTTTTCTTTTTCTGTCTACAATCTTCTCCTTAAAACTCTCCTGTGTGTAAATCTGTTGTTCTCTTCTGTTTCTTGTCTGAAAGAATTTATTTGGCTGTGTGAACTTAAGATGTTCTAACAGTCTTCTTTTTCTCCACCTCACATCTTCGTCTCCTCCCTCCCTGCCTCTTATGCAGGAGTGTATGGTGATGTTCAGAGGGTAAAAATCCTTTACAATAAGAAGGACAGCGCTCTCGTTCAGATGTCCGATTGTAATCAGGCTCAACTAGGTGAGTAGCTTCCCAACCAGCTCGAGCACCCATGTAACTTGACAGGAGAGTTGGGCAAAAAACCAAAAAATTACCTAGACCCAAATTTATTACAACAATTATATTTTATATAATTATATAATAGTTATTATTAATTTATAATAATAACATAATTTTGCCCATGTCAGTATATTTGGTATTTTTTAAGAAATTAAAAGACGTGTGATGGTTGGGGATGTTAATGTTTTTTTAAGATGCAATGCTACAGACTGAAGGGCATAGAGTCATGTGACTCCATACCCTTTATGCCCGGATCACACTGTGCGATTTTCGGCCGTCTAAGCCAAATCTCTCGTTGGGAGCAGGATCCTGCCAAAAAACGGTGAACGTGAGGGTGATTTGCATATCTGTGGTCGTCCAATGTGACCGGCGACTGGCTGTGGGTAGATTTTGTTGGTAAACTTCTTTCTTTGAAAAGGAACCACTCAAGGCAATAGACTAACAACAGGGGATCTCTTGCTTTTAAACAATGCAGGTCAATAAAGGTAATGTTATCTGATGTAATCTGAATAGACCCTTTAGCTGTTCTGTCCCTCCCCTGAAAAGGGCAGAACACACCTTGTGCTCCTCTCCTCTGCTGTCTTTTACTAAAAGGTGGGGAGTGACAAGTAGGGATGCACCGATCCACTTTTTTCACATTCGATACCGATACCGATATCAGAAGTTTAGTATCGGTCGATGTCGATCCGATACCGATATGGACAAACAGTATTGAACTGTATTACATATTGAACTATTTGTTACAATATGAAAAAGACTGGGATCATCCTTTTGTACAGGGACCCAAAAGTTCCAAATTTTGCCGATCCTTTTGCTCGCTCCATTTTGAAATCAACGTGAGCTTCTGCACAGCGAGGGACTGTAGCGCATGTCGTCGTCACTCACAGCACATAGAAATATACTGAATAGATCAATTCTTATGGATCAGGCCCATAGTATCCGATACCCAATCTAGAATCTTCTTCTATATCTGTACCGATACAGATATTAAGATCGGATCGGTGACCTAGTGACAATTAGGGAGAGTGAATGATCCAAAGAGTCTTAATAAAAAATTACAGGGATGTTTTAAGGTTAGACTAACAAGCATTCAGTCAGACGTCAGTTACTCGTGACGAAAATAGCATCAGGACATCAGTAAACAGTGTGAGATAACCTGTATGCACCACAGAAATGCAACTCTGCAGAAAATGGTGGTGATGCTGGTCATTCTGTTCAGTTTTATGGCTTTTTGTCAGTAATGGGTCATGTTAGCACATACTGGCTCAACTCAATGATTTAAAAATATGAAAAAGTTGCATAGTATGGCTTTAATAATGGAGACACTGCAAACTTCTCCGCTCTCTTTTGGCCCGCCCACGTGCTCGGAGATGCACTCATGACATCACTGATATCTTCGCACCAATTTTTTGCGCCAATATTGGAGACTGCCCATGTGCTTAGTTACGTCCGCATTGGTAGGATCTTAGATTAGAGTTGCTACTTCCCTGCATCAAGTCCATCAAGGTAGTTTGCGCATCCTGTAATGATGCTTTCTATTGGAGTTGTTTCAGACATGTACCATTGGTAGCAGATGACAGGGCAATCCTATGGCTCTGGAAATATTACATCTTACAGCGAGGCTGGGAATGATGTGGGGTCACCCTGAATAAGTGAAAGAAGGTAGCTGTGCAGGGAGAGGTCTAGGATTCTGTATTTAAGTTGTTTTTCCACAACACATGTTGTGGCAAAATATGGATAAACAGATTGATTTTAGTTTTGTGTGTGTTTAATGCCTATTCTCTACAGTGGTGACTTATGAACTTGAAATTTAATTTTATTTCTTACTATATGCCAAAAACTATGTAAAGAGCTTGGCAATGGTTGACTGCTAAAAGGTTATAAAACACTCAATATAATTGTGTATCAGTGTGAGTCTGTTTTTTGAGGTGTTTAGTGAGTGAAGCACATAAAAAAATCCAGTTTGATTCAGTTTCATGATCCAATGCTTTTGTTTAAATGTGTCCTATCCAAAGCAATGAGCCACTTGAATGGGCAAAAGATGTATGGGAACGTAATCCGAGTGACGTTGTCAAAGCATCAGACAGTGGCTCTGCCCCGGGATGGTCTGGACGTGCAAGGGTTAACCAAGGACTATGCCAACTCCTCACTTCATCGCTTCAAAAAACCTGGATCCAAGAACTTCCAGAACATCTTCCCACCTTCTGCCACTCTTCATCTGTCAAACATCCCGTAAGTACCAGGCCATCGTCTTAGAGTTTTGAGCCCTTGGCAGCAAGAGGATATTAAGAAGTAAAAGTCCTTAATTCTGTGGGACATTTCCAACTCTCTGGTCATGGTTAAACTTCTGATTACCTATTTATTTATCAGAGGCTTTTATCCTAAGTGACCTACAAATACCTAACATGCATGTTTTTGGTCTGTGGGAGAAAACCTGGAAAAACACATGCATGGTAAATGGCCTGTATTTGATATAGCACCTTCTAGAGTCCTATAACCCCCCAAGGCGCGTCATTCACCCACGTACACATATTCACACCCTTGTGGTGATGAGTTACGATGTAGCCACAGCTGCCCTGTGGCACACTGACAGGGACGAGGCTGCTGTACACTGGCACCACCGGTCCCTCCAACCACTACCAGCAGGCAAGGTGGGTTAAGTGTCTTGCCCAAGGATCAAACCTGCAACCTCCTTGGCTTCTGCCAAGTTTCAACTAGAAATAAGAATTTGAGTTTATAATCCGCAATAAGGTCTTTGACGAGATGGCTTGCTGCTGAGGGACCGGATGTTGAGACTGCAGCTGACCGCAGTGGAGTTCCTCTTGGTGGAGGAGTTAGCTGATCTAGGCAGTCTGGCGAGGACACTACGGTTGACATTCCGGTTGACTTCTTGGGAGCGGGGGCGTGTGGTGAACCAGATGGTTTTTATGGAGTCTGAATCATTGTAGTGAGGCAAGCCGTGACATAATCCATGGTGAATATATCTCTGACGAGGCTAAAATTCGATGATATGAGGGATGTTGGAACCAGATCGTGGCTGCGGTGTGTGGATGTGGCACCAGAGTTTTAAAAGTTCAGCAGCTGAGTACTGCAGGAGAGTGCCTGCTTGCAGGTTAATGAGGGATAAAAGGAGCCAGCCGACTCCTTACTAGGGCTGCCACAAATTATTATTTTAGTAGTCGACTAATCGCCAGATTTTTTGGCGATTAGTCGACTATGCGTGTCATGCATAAAGTGTAGCTTATTGCACCAGGATGCAGTTGCTCTAATAAACCCATCATTAGCTTCTAGTTTGAAGTGTGATCAGTAATGTGCCATCTAAAAATAAAGACAAGATGATAGCTTATCAAACAACTTTTAATCAACTTTGTAACTTGTCAATACACTGAACAAAAATATAAACGCAACACTTTTGTTTTTGCTCCCATTTTTCATGGCCTGAACTCAATCATCTGAAACTTTATTCACATGCACAAAACACCCATGACTCTCACTTGTTGTGAAATCTGTCTACATGTGTGTTAGGGAGCACTTTTCCTTTACCAAGGTAATCCATCCCACCTCACAGGTGTGGCATATCAAGGGGCTGATTAGACAGCATGAATAATGTGCAGGTGTGCCTTAGACTGCCCACAATTAAAGGCCACCCTGAAATGTGCAGTTTCATCAAACAGCACAATGCCACATATGTCGCAATCTTTGAGGGAGCGTGCAATTGGCATGCGGACTGCAGGAATGTCTACCAGAGCTGTTGCCTGTGAAATGAATGTTCATTTCTCTACCATAAGCCGTCTCCAAAGGCGTTTCAGAGAATCTGGCAGTACATCCAACTTCTACACAGTCAAATGGAGGTAGGAACCTAAAAATAAAAATAAATTGTACACAAAAATGAGTCATGACTTGTGCTCACAAATGTATGCAGCTAAAATAAAGTTAATCTACACAAGACCCTTGTTCACACTCAAGAAAGTTAGCATTTCAACATGCTCAGGAGAAAGGCTAGCTCTCTTTTGAGAGCAGATGTTCCCAGCTGCAGAGAAGATCCGCTCCGATGGGGTAGGAGTGGCAGGGATGCAGAGAAAAGATTTAGCTAGCTTAGATAGTGTGGGGAAATTACCCTCATTTTGGCTCCACCATTTGAGAAGATCATCTCTTTTAGAAATTGCGGCTTCTCCAAAATACATCTGGACTTCCCCTCTCACAATTTGAACCCTTATGTCCTGGGCATCTTCCTCCTCATACTCACTCTCACTGTCAGAATCAGACTGAAGGAGGGTGTCCAGAGCAGTCTTTTGATATACACCTGAACCATCAGCCCTCTGTAGTTGTGTAAGCTCATTTGTCCCAGCGTTTGCTTCTTTGACAGCAAGCATGTCAACAGTCCCTTGCATTCTGATGCCATCTTCAGGAGCCAAAAACTTCAGCTTTTTGTATCTGGGGTCCAAGGCAGCTAAGCAAGGCACTAAGGTAAACAGTAGCAGTCTCAAAAGGCACCAACCTTTTCTGGAGTTCTTCAAACAGAGCCCACTGCTCTAGTTTCTAGTCGAGGTACTGCTTCCCCCTTGGGGTCACCTCGGGATCTGAAAGAGTGGCAGCAAGAGGCCATTACTAATCCAGGAGTCTGTCTATCATGTGGAATGTACTGTTCCATCTTGTGCTGACATCTTGGATCAGTGATTTTCTTTCTTCACATTCATTTGCTCCTGTTTCATCTTCAGCTTTGTACTAGCCAGCTCCCTTTTTTTGAAGTGCTCCACTAGCTGTCTAGCAGCACCTAATGCTTTGCTGATGCTGGGTTCTTTCAGAGCAGTGTTGACTATCTGGTGTGCTGGACACACAGTCCAGTTCATAGAGGCCCATCCATGTTTTTCTTCAAGCATTCTCATTGCTGCCACCATATTGGACCCACTGTCATGAACTGCTGCTTTTATTTTAGCAGGCAGGATTTCAAACTTTGCTAAAACCTCTTCAATCCAAGTCATTATATTTGCACCAGTATGCCTCTCATCAAGAGGCATGGTGGCAAGGTTGGGGAGAGACAGATGCACACACATACATACATACATACATACATACCTTCTTAAAGGTTGTTTCATGTTTCTTTTCCATCGTGGTGAAATGGGATCGACCTGGTAGGTAGTCATCCTACCAGGAAAATAAAAAAAGTGAGCCAGGCCCTCCAGGTAAGTGTCTGTCCAGAGCCACGAACAAACAGTATCTGGCCACAGATGCCAGCGTATGGATCAAGTGTTGACAAACAAACATCCAGTGCTGCATAAGCAGTATAAAACAGTATAAAAGAGATCAAACAAAAAGTTTTGCTGGAGAGCAGCGGTGACGGACACGCCAGCGTTCACTCAACCGGAAGTTCCAGTAATGGATAATGCCTTAAATTTTATTCATTAATTTTAAAATGTACGTATTGTTGTACTGACTCATGCCTAAATATATCTGACCTCTGACCCAGTGATAGTGTAACTGTTTGTAAGGGTCCTTTAGGGTCAGATTATTCCTAAATCTGATGTTTTGAACTGAAATCCCACTCTTTGTGTGTCTTCCTGTCTTATCAGGCAGAATGTGACAGAGGATGACCTGCAGCTGCTCTTCACCAACACAGGGGGAACCGTCAAAGCATTCAAGTTTTTCCAGTACGCAGACCTACCTGAGACAAAAAGTCTTATATTGATCTTAATCTCATCATTTCCTGGAGTCACCAGCCAACCCACCAATCTAGAGTGTGTGTCTGTGCTTTTTCTATTGTTGGATGATAGAAGTGTAAGCTTATGGCCTTAAAGTTGTTGCATAATCAGGTAGTAAAGTACACACTGTACTTTTATACAAACAACCTTTTTTTGACACTTCCAGGTAAATTGCTGTTCATGGGCAGAGAAAGCCCAGAGTGTTTGCTGTAGATGGGGGCTCGTATATATCCTAGGGGGGGCTTGACAGAAAATAATTGAAACAAAATAAAATGGCATAAAAGTAATAAGTCTAAAAGGAATCTGTAATCATGATACGATAAAAACAACAAAAGACAATATTTAAAAAACAATAAAATTATGTAGGACAATAACATGATCCTCACTTATATGATTCGTTAAATAAAAAGGTTTTGTTTTTTTTTACATAGATTTAAAAACATTCAGTGGCTGCTTCTCTAATGGCACTTACACACTAGCATCGGCTCCACTCTGCTCCGCCCGCCCTAGCCGGCCGCAGTCATTTTACACTGCCTTAAGAATGCGTATGTAATTGAGCATATGGGCGGTCTCCAATATTTGCAAGAAAAATTGGTGCGAAGGTATCAGTGATGTCATGAGCGCATCTCCGAGCACATGGGCGGGGCAAAAGAGCGCGGCGAAGTCCGCTGTATCTTCCTTATTAAACAAAGGCGGCCTGAGCGGTCTTGCTTTTGGAGACTTTCTGAGTCTGATATTGCATTCTGCTTTGCCGTGTCTGGCAGCACTGTGTGTGTGTGTGTGTGTATGCGTTCCTCACAGCAGAGAGAGACAGAGAAAAACGGCTTCACTCAGAGGCTTGTTAACTCCTCAGTATCCAGAGTGATAATGAAGCGCGCAGGCAGGAAGCCCCCGCTGGCTGATTCTATCCACCAATCGGAGGCTCCCCCTAATGGGAGGCATGAATTTGAGCTGACCAGTCTTTCGGCAGTGGGTGTGTTTAACCTGTTTCAGCCCGAGGCAGACCGCCTTGGGAAGAGGAAAAGACATCCGGTTTCAAGCAAAAAAATTATCGGGCTACCCAGATGTGAAAAGTCCTTACCCAATCCATGTTGTGTAGACGCGATGCTAGTGTGTAAGTGCCATAACATCTAAAGGTAAGGTGTTCCAAACATAGAACCACCAGTTAACCTGCAAGTGTCTGGACTTGGACAGGGAGCTGGAAGACCTGCAGAACATGCAAACTCTGCACAGAACGTCAGTATCAGTAGATCAAACCAGTGTAATGCTTTTTTTTTTCAGATGTAGACTAAAGCACCGTCTGGTTTCTTTTAGAGACCGTAAAATGGCTCTGATCCAGATGTCCACTGTGGAGGAGGCCATCCAAGCCTTGATTGACCTTCATAACTACAGCATGGGAGGCAACCAGCACCTGAGGGTTTCCTTCTCCAAGTCCACCATCTAGAAATGTACCGACATACTGATGCTCTATACTGTTCAGAGGAGCAGACTGGAGTGTGCTTGTATGAATGTGTGAGCGATTGATTGTGTTTTGTAGTAATTTGTTGTGTCATTCTTTTTAAAGAGAACCTGATGTGTCTGGTCTATTTGTTCAGCAGAATGTTGACTATTGATTGTTTACTTTTAAATGACGGTTTGATGTCTGTTATTGTTACATTTTTGATTCAGTTAAAGACAAATAGAACTTCTGTGCCTTACCTAACAGTAACTGTTTCTACAGCTGGACCCAGTTGGTCATTAACCTGCTGACGAGGCGATTAGCAGTCGTTAGCTGACATCCTGAAGTTTTTGGCGGTGTTCAGTTGAGCAGCAGCAGTAGAGGAGTTACAGCACCTGACAGGTGCTGTAACTCCATTATTCCACATTTTAATTTTACAATCAGCACCCAAGATAAACTTGACTTGTTGAAACACTTTTTTTTTTTGCATTCTGGAAGAGTTTTGTGTGTTTTTCATGGCAATGAGCTGCAGCTATCAGTGACCGTGTTGTTTAAGGAAAGCATTGTGATGATAAGAGAGCATTGCATGCTGTGGAAGCAGTTTCAATGTCACACTGTGATTTTATTGTCATGTGACAGTTTATATGGGAGGGCTACTCAGTTGGACCAAAGTTTCTGTGCCTTTAGGGACTCCTCCTGAATTCCTTTTAACTTGGGGATTTTTAACAAACTTTATAGTTAAATCTTTGATGTGATGTTCTCTTGGTTTTTGAAATCAGAGATGAGGCACATGGTCAGAAATCTGAGTTCTGTGTATTTTTTTATTCCAAATCTAATTCCAGCAGGTAACCTGTAAAAATTACATAGTTCCAACGAGTTATTTTGTGCCACAGGGCAGTGCACCGGGGTTTCCCCAACTTTTTTGTTTCCTCTCTTTGTGTCTCTGGTGTATTTCCATGACTTCTGTAGCATGCCTAATAAAACTCTTGTGTAGCTCTGCATCACCGCCTCTGGCTCCCCTCTGTGTTCTGTCTGCTCTGCTCACTTCTCAAACCATCCTCAGTCCCGGGGTGGGAAACCTGCCAAAAGCCATTTTGGAGCCACTTAAAAACAAGTGGCAAAAAAAAGACAGATTGAATTTGGTGATGGGACTAATTCACAAGACTAGAAGTCATCTTCCTCTCTGCCAGCTGACGTGTTTCTCAGAAGCCTCTTCATTCCTTTTATCTGTCATAGAGCCAACACTAGCTGCTCGCCCTTTCCTCTGTAGGTTGCTGCTGGCTCTTCCTTATTTATACTGTCAGTTTTTATAGTTGGAAACAGAACTTTCACAGTGATTGCTAAAAGTAGAGGTAATCTAAAGATTAGTAATCTAAGGATAGGTTTTATGTATGAGCTCTTCTGATTTGTGAGAATCTTGAAGTTAAGTTTAAAAGATTAGATCCTCCCAGAGGAACTCCTTCAAACATCCAGCGTGATGACCAAGTGAGAACTGGACCAGGACCAGAACATCAACATGTTGGGTCCAGGTCCAGGAAACTCCACAGGCCTTAAACACACTGAGGTCAACCTTCCAGGGACAGGAGGACAAACAAACCCACAAATTCTGACAAACTCCAAACATTGATGATGAAAAATGAACTCCATCAGTCGCCATCTGACCAGTTGATTGACTGCATTTCAGACGGACCAACACTGGAGATACTGGCTCTTTGGGTCATCATGTAAGTACTTCATTAGCTTAGAGACGTCTGACAGAAAGATCTAAAAACTCTAAAGCAGAAAACTGTGAAAACCAACACTTGTGTCTGTTTTTAAACTTTTGGCCACAACTGTAATTATAACTTAGGTTACCAGGAAACTTCCAGTTTAAAACCTGTTCATCCCAACATGTCAGAGCTGAAGATGCTGAGGTTAAAGCTTATAGGGGGAAACAAAGTCTGACTAAGTTATTTGATACCAAAAACGTGTTTTAGATGGACCTTTATGTTAACTACATGTTTTTTATTTTATTTTTTTAAGCTTCTTGACTGAAGATACAGGGTTATATTATATACTTCCATATTCACAAGGAAAATTTATAAAATTATCTACCTGAGTTGAGTTCTCACAGTGAAACCATCCCAGCTGATTTGTTTTCTCACATTGAATTCTGAAACAAATAGAATGAGAGTAAACCTCTCTTTACAGTTTTTGTATTGATTCTCTAACGTTTGACTAAAATTACTTTTTAAAATTCCTATATTCTCTATTCTTTATAAAATTAATGTGATATTAATCTTATTTGTCTCACTCTTTCTCACATTTGAAAGGCTTCCATGTTCCAGGGAACAGAACTGGTTCCTTGGGGAACCTCCTGTGATTTGATTATAAAGTCACAGATTATCAGGTTTTTAGCCTACATTAAACTGATGTAATCCCAAACAAGCAGATTGTTCTGTGCTCCGATGTGCTTTGATGAAAGAACCCAGGCTCCGTATCACTAAGGTGGCCACGTGTTATTTTTTGAAGTCAGACAGACCATAATGAGCATGTAAATGTTTGGTTTCTTTCCAGCGCAGCAGAGACAGTGAGCCAGAGCCTTTCTCCCCTGTACACATTTCTCTGGTTAAATCTTTCCAATTAGCCATCAAACCCAGACAGAGTCTCCTGGGAACATGCTCCCTGCAGGAGGGCTGCATTAAATAAATCACGCTGTGCAGTTCTGCTCCTGTTGCTTAAAAAAAGATTTTTCTTCCTCCCAAATCTTTGATTCCACTCTGAATTGATTTCGGTCATTTGACATTTTTAGTTTTTGTATTTTTGCACCTTTGTGGCTTCTGTTTGATGGAACATATTGAACATTTTCACATCATACACACATTCTGTGCATTCTGCTCCTACGTCTGACCTGATGTGTAATGATCTGAGCTGCTGATCACACATTAGATTCACAGTCTGGAATCCTTTTTTATTATTTTTAACCAGTAAGTAGACATTTAATGTTTTAGGATTTTCATTCAGAATTTTCTTTTTTAAAATGATTTCTGAAAACAACTTTAGAGCCTACCCTTAGCAAAATGTAGTATACTTGAATTGTATAGAAAATATATAACCATGTACATGTATTATACTAGATAGTGTGTTTGCTTCTTCAGTCTTAGTTTTAAAAAGTGCAATTTCAATATACAATTAAACATATGTAGTAGTGTACTAGGTATATACTTCTAGTGCACATTGTAGTTTCATTAATTGTACCTTAAATTTACTTTTATGAATTTAGAATGACTTAATCTTACAGGAGACCTCTGCTCTAGCCTAACCCAAGTGAAAGACAACATCTTTTGTTAGTTCATTCTGTGTATCTCTTCTACTTGCATCATGGTTCTTTTTTAACACAGAGAAAGAGCTGTTTATACCTTTATGCTGACGTTTCCACCGCTATACTGCTGTCATCCTCCGAGCTTTGCCACTCTTGGCGACGTCACTTCCTTTTCCATTTGTCCGCGGGCAGCAGAGTCATCGGCGAGGGAGCGCGGGCAGCAGAGGGCGACACCGTACTGACAAGCATACACACAGCATTCATCTTATAACCCTCAGCAGAACTTCCCCTGAACTTCACACTACACCTCTATATATATTAGCAGTGCTGCTCTGTGTTCCCTAGTGCTCCCATTTACAATGTTCCATGTCCATTTACACTTCAAAAATAACACATATACATATACATATACTATTTACACATCCCAACAAATCCCACAATGGTTAATGAAACCAAAGTACTCAAATAGACCTTGTGGTTACAGAAATATACTCATTAAAGTGTTGGTAAGTCATCTGTGCCTCACTAACATTGTTTTTTATTTTAAAAAAAATGCTTGGGTGCAAATTGACTTGAACGATTACAATGTGATTAATCAAGATTAATTAATTACAAAAACTCTAATTAGGTTAAATGTTTTAATTGAGTCCCACCCGTAACATTTATGGAAATGTACCATTGAAATGTATTCTCTGACTGTACTTGTGGCAGAAGAATCAGATGCAACAACTTATCGGTATTATAATTTTTTTTTTTTTTTCAATTGTGATTTCAGGTCCTGAGTCTGGTTGTTCATGCTCACATTTTTGAGTTAAACAACAAAAAAAGAAAAACCCAAATGAACAGTTTACGTTAATGGGGTGTTTAGATTATTTAGTGAACAGACATAACTTAAGTTTAAAATAGGTTATATGTTCCATAAATGAGCAAAACAAAATGTTTAGAATATGGGTGCTGCTGAGTTACTCCTGATGAATAAACAAATCACTCACCATTTCTCTTAAAACGGGTGTGTAAAGTTGTCCAGTCAGGCCTAATAAATCTGATGTAAGCAGACACAACAGAAAAAAATCCTTGACAGTTTGTTACTATGTTCAGGTTTTGAGTTTAAACTACTGGTACTATTAGCTTTTCAGGAATCCAAATGCTGCTGGCCTCCTTCACACAGAGAGAGCGTTTAATGAGCTTCTGACTAATTGTCAGATGTCTGTGGGTGTGGGATTTTGAGGCTAGCTAGTGTTTAAATGAGTGGAAATCATCAAATCTGTTTAAGTTCAACCCTCACAGAATTTCAAATATCATCTTGGATCTTTCTGTTCTCTGTGTCAGATGCTTCACACTGAATGTAGCGTTGGTTCCAATTAGAAGAGTGGTGCAGTAAGGTAGGAGGGATATTAAAATGTGATCATATCAGCACCATGTTCCTGTGTGGCTGCTGTGTCCCTCTTCCTGTTGGCCTCTGTCACGTCTCTCTGCAGCTAGGTACATATCCTGGCTCTAAGACACAGGAAATTAAACTTGTTTTCATTCCCCTGATATTTCCTGCCAGGAGATTAGATCACCATGGTGAACTCAGCTCCCTCTCTGTAAACCCCCGTGGTGTCAGACTGTCCCTCAGAGGCCACCATAGGGGCTTTGTGGCCACATGTCTTTCCTGCCAATAATCAGCCCATTAAAATGAATGATTTTGCCCAGACCGTGTACTGTACATAATCGTCAATTAGCCACTGGCGTCGAGATGGCACCTCTGCTAACCTCTTAGAGTCTGAGGCAGCCTCATTATGGGGAGTGTGACTCACTCGTGATCACAACCGGTCCCTCGGACATAATGGGAAATGAGACATCAGCTTCATGAGACTCACACAGAGCTCTGAAATGATCTTTGTGTTGTAACCCCTGCTGCCTGATCATCCAGATGAGAGGACATTTTCCTTATCGTCACTTTGTATTTTAATGGCCTGAGTAGAAACATAATGAAACAGACACATGTTTACATCTGACAGACACTGTAGCTGAATCCTGGATGTCTAAGTGTGTCTGTCGTTGTTGGTTTCAGAGTCCTCTGTGAGTTTTATGAACCAGTTAGTTTTGTTGTCATGATCAAGCATTAAAGGACCTGTATCATCCTATTTTACACCTTCCTGAGCAACGTTAGGCACAAGATATCATAGAATATTACCATCAGCACTATTGAGATCAGTGTTAATTTTGTTGACGAAAAAAATTTTTTTGACAAAATGAATTTTTGCAATCAAAAACAGAACAAAAACTTAAATTTGTACTTCTATTAAAGACTAAATTATGATGAATATTGATCGACATTTTCGTTGACAAATAAAAGATGACAACAAAAAATTGTCAGAAACGAAAATCTAACTAAAAAACGAAAAAGATGGGAGATCGGAAAAAAGAACCAATCAGCAAATGGAACAGGCGGGACTAGACGAGAAAATAACCAATCAGACCCCAGATCCAGCCGCAGTTTGAACAAGCTACCACTAACCACAGATATCATATATTGATGTCTATGCTGGTAACAATTGAACAATTTATGTCTAAAAGGAGAAAATGTCCACAGCTGGGAGGAAAAGCATTAGATGTGACGATCTGAAAAGTATTTGCATGGTGAGGACACATCTGGGGTTCCCCTGGTTTTAAAAGTGTTACGGTGGTAGCAAACTGATGGAGTGGTGCGTCTGGTTATTTAATTGCAAACGTATTGAATTGCCTCTGTGTATGAAATGTGCTATATAAATAAAGCTGCCTCGCCTTGCCTTAATGTTTTCGTGGTGCCTCTACGACATAAATTATCAGTGTTCTGTCTTCTAGCTGTGTTTTTGTAAGGAAAAAAACATTCAGGCGATCCAGAAAAATGTTCAAGCAGCCCACCTTGGTAAATTAGTTCAAGGAAAACTCTAATAAGTACAATTGAAAACAAATCTTTCTTTTAGTTTACCTCCTCACATTATTAAAGTAACACCTTTTAATGTTTGATGACACAATGTAATTTCCTGTCATGTTTACAAATACTACTGCACATTATACAGATTTGTTTACTTTATTAATACTGAGAGGCACAATTTCAAACCGTCAGTGTGCATTTTGGTATTTTCTTTTAATTATTGTTATTAAAAAAATTATATAGTTTTATTGAAATGTGAAATTTTCGTATGTATTTATTTTCAATTAGGTGTAGTTCAAATTTCCTTTACAGAAGTTGAAAATTATTTCATCCAGAAGAAAAATACATATGTTTTAGTTGACTAAAATAAGAATAAGATTAAAACAAATTAATCGATACTGCATCAATGCATCCTTCTGCAAACTTGGGCCCCAAGTTATTCAATAATGCATTTGTTACAACCCTGCAAGAGGTCCCAGGTTCAAATCCCGGACGAGCCCCCATTTATGTTACAACCCTTTTGATGGAAATGGTTGTGAAGAAGGGGGGTAACAAAAGAATTCAGGAGAAGCAGGATGGTAGTAAAAAAAGTTGTTTCTTTTATTTATTAACAAAAAGGGAACACAAATAGTCCACTAAGGGAACAGCTGACAGAGACACAAAAGTTCTACCCAGACTGAGGACAAAATCAAATAATACATATCTAAAGCGCAAAGTGACGGGATCAGAATAAATCTTTCTGAAGGGGCCGGAATAGACTCGACGACTTTTGGGAGGAAAAAAACTTCAACTAAAATCCAAGCTCTAATAGCGGGACAAATAGCAAAACGGCTATTTTCTTAGGCAAGAAAAACAACTGAAATTCAAGCTCCACGAGCAGAAAATCCAAAAAAAGGAACTCACATGAAACGGCTATTTAACAAAAGAATTAACCGAAAGAACACTTTTAAGAAAACTGAAATCAAAGTTCTTAATCCTATTATCTGTTAATTTTATCAAGATCTGTGGATTGTGGAAAGAGGAACAGGGTGTGAATCTGTTGTTCTCCCCCTTGCATCTGGCTGCTGCAGTGTTTTAAACCATCATCTCTCATCAGCTGATTGACTGCAGCTGGTGCATCTGAAGGATGAAGGAAGGTTCAGTCCGGCTGAGGAGCTGTCCAAGTACTGGTCTCTCAAAAGCACAGAGCGGCACTGGCCTTGGTTCTTGAGCGGGAGCCCTGGAAGCCATAACAGCATTGTGTCACAAACACATAACTGTAGTATTTTACATCAGAAACACAAATAATTAAGCCTAAATAAATAAATAGAAAAGTGTATGTTACTGTAGATGAGGACTAAACATAGAAGGGACTTGGGAGACGTAGGATACAGGATGTGACACTTTCTTATATTCTTGACGAGAACATATGTGCATGCTTGGGTTTTAAGAAACAGCCACCATAGCCACGTTCACATCTGGGTCGGCACAGCCCAGTCCTGGTAGGTATATTGTGTTCACATCTGGGTAATCTGCCTTTTCTTCTTTTTCAGCTGACTGTTTTTTTTGTGGACCTGCTATCTGGCGGTCAGCTTTGTGCGACCCAACACACCCACTACCGACTGATTGGCTGGCTGAAGTTCATGCCTACCTATAGAAGGAGACTGTGATTGGTGGGTAGAATCAGCCAGCAGCAGCTTCCCGTGGTGTCCTGTGTGCAGCAGTACCTGGACCAGAGTGTGTAGGGTGTGTGTGGGGAGTGTGAGTGGGTGTATGACGTGCATTCTTGTATGATTTTAGGTTGGATGTGTTTATGTGTGAGCACGAGGGTGAGAGTGTGTGACTGTCTATCTGTCAGGTACTGACACTGTATGTTTAGTCCTCAGAGTTTGCTGCTGTGAGTTCTGTCATATTTTGCCTCATGTGTTGATCATTTATTTTGAGGATTGGTCAAACCAAGACACCAAGAGGAGTGATGTGTGAAACAGCACTGAGGAGCTCACGGAAACCAGCTGCTCTGAAAAGATTCATCATGTTTATGTTATGACTTATTTCACCCACACTTCCTGTTAGAAAAATGCTCCTAAAAGAGGCGTCGCCTGGAGGACTGAGAGAGCGGCACTGAGGCAGTGATTGACAGCACCCCCCCAACCCCCCGCGCGCACTCTGAGTTTCTCAGAGTCGTTAACAAGCACACACACATTAGACTCAGGAGAAGCGCTAACACAGAATCTGCAGCATGCTGGAGGATTTCCTGTCCACCGTGATCACTAGAAGAAAGGTGGGAGGAGGATGTTTTTTTAAGGAGGCGAGTGGCTCCGAGCCGTAACGTGTCATATCGGCAGGTGAGTGGCCGAGCCAGGTGGGGGTGTGGCCGAGACTCAGCTGGAGTCCAGTGCAGTGCAGCCACGCAGTAAGGTACAGACAACGTCACCCTGCAGCTCTATAGCCACCAGCTGTGGCTGATTCTAAATCAATGTAGAGCAGAGTTACGGTTTTGGGCTGAAATAATACATTTTAAGTAAGTTGCACTGAACTGCCAAAATAATGATTACACATGTCTACAGCACTATTAGACACTCATCTATACAGGTTATCAGCAAAAACAAGTTGATTTAGGTGTTACTCGCTCTTTAAAAACCCTGTTTCTGTCTCTGTGGCACTCTGACCAAAGGAAATTCTGTCAACTTGTGAAGAAAGAACATAATGTTTTCTTTAATAAATGCAAATGAACCCCAGCTTCAGTGAGAGAACTTTTTTTTTGGAGTGGCTGTCACAACAGGATGAAAACATTCAGCACACAACTGTACAGAGAGCTGTTGGAGCAGTGTGAATCTGTTCGGAGTGATGTTAACTCACACTACGAACTAATCCGGTTCAGCAGGTTGGCTGGGAGCCTTTAGAAGCAGCAGTTCTGTGTTGGCAGGGATGACAGACATATGATCGTAATCAGCAAACACCAAAGCTGTTCTCATTCAAATCCAACAGCAGGCTGACGCCCCTCAAGTCACACCTGATAAGGAAAAATGACAACAAATGGTTGTAGTAAAGGAGGGAGATAAAATGACCAACCCAGCGTGGAGTCTCAGAGTGACATTCAGTCTGGATGAGTCCGCTGCTCCTGATATTCACGACTCCGGATGGCAAACAGGGAAGAAAAGCTGAGCGAAACACCCCAAGGCTGGGAAAATGAAAGCAGCAGTGAACGTTAACACCTCTCACTGTACCACCTGGAGGGATGGCAATCGGTGTAATTGAAAGAAATTAAATGTAAGATGAGGGGAAAAGGAGAAGGAAGCTGATCTCCTTTATATCATAACTGGGCATTTTACATGCAGGAAGTAGTGACTTCATCTTCACCAAAACCTTCATATAAATTATTAAAATGGGTTGAGGTAGGAGGGGGGGTCATTTGCATATAGATAAAATTCAGTCTAATATAGTAAATCAGCTTTTTTATGACAATCTAGAAAATGTGGCTTTAATCTCTTTATAAATGTCTCGGCATGTTTTCTTTTACCTGGAGCGTGTGGGGGAGGAGTTAGGTAGGTGGATGGGTTGGGGTGGGGGGAGGGGGCGAGTCACATGGGAGAAAGGTTCTCCATTCATTGTGCCACCATTCCTTTAATTAATAGATTATGTACACATGCACACTCTTGTCAATCTCTCTCAGCTCCCCATTACCACTGTGACCCCTCTTTCTGCTCCCAAGCAAGGTCTGACTCACGCACACACACATACACACACACACACACACACACACACACACACACACACACACACATTCACACACAGTTCCGATCCAATCTTGAGGGGATTGTTGAACAGGAATGTGAGCAGAGGATCGTTAGGTAAAAGTGTTGGATGAGTACAACCAGTGAGCCTTGATGAGAAGCTCTGCTCCCGAGAAACTTTGTGTTCCTAACATCTAAATGGTTTTTCAACTAAGGTCCCAAACAAAGATCAACACAAAGTAACAATCTATAAAAGGCTCCTGATTTGGTGGTGAAGGATTTCAAACCTATTTTTTTCTATTGTTTATGAGCAAAAATCATGGCTTCAACTTTGGATTTAAAACCATCCACCTTGGCGCATTAGAACCACTCAGGATGAAAAAACAGGAGGAATTATTAAGATTAAGGTCAAAATATCAAGAAAAGTCAAAATTATATTTCAGAAAAAGTAAGTTATTTCAAGTCCATCTGAACCTGGATCTGTTATTATTATTGTTATGGTTTAGATGTGGTTAAGTGAGTAATTTTTTGATTGAACACATTGAACAGTGAAACTTAAAGAGCCTCTATCAGGCTATTTTACACCTTCCAGAACAATAGTAGGCACAATATATGATAAAATATCCCTATTGGCACTATTGAGATGTCCTTTTTTATGAAATATGTTATTTTTGTGAGCCATTCCTCCAACCCGTAAATAAGATGATTGAACTGGATCAAACCCCGCCTCCACTCATGTGAAGTCCACAATAGTACACAGCTGCAGACCCGGAGACCACAGATTCACACTGACATGTTCATCGCAGCAACCACCCCCCAGCCCCCCAGAGCATTTTCAGCTGGAGGGTAGAGCCACTAACACACAAGTGTGTATACACACACACAAACAAACACCACTTGAATGGAGAAAAGGCAGCTGAGATAGTAGCAGATTTCCTGCCTGAATTATTGTCCCAGTCCCTCTCTGATGCTCACCCACCAAACTTTAATCCTAATTCTGTGAGTCGCTAGCAGTTACAATTTAGTTTTTACTCACCCAGGGCGCCTATCCATCAGGTGGCGCCAGTTTGAAGAAGTAATCTGTTTGAAAATGATGTAATTGTGTTTATGTGTTTTCTAGGACATGCCAACATTAAAGAGAGTTGGAGAGTTGTTTTTGTCATTGACATCAATGATTACAGGCCTAAAAGACTAACATCTATTTAAAGGGTAAACACAAAAATAAGTTGTTTCTATTATATGACTTATTATTCACAGTTTTATGAGAATTTAGAAGAACGTTCAAGAGTGTGGAAGTAAAAGCTTCATTAATAGTAAAGGCTTGAAATGTCTGACTTTGCATGGAATGAGTCTATCTCATATATTAGTTTCACCTTTTAAGTTGAAAAACTGAAATAAATGAACTTTTGCATCATATTCTAATAGTTTGAGTTTAACCTGTAGGTCCAATCGACCAGCATCAATACATATAATAAATAATAATGGATTAGATTTATATAGCACTTTTCTAGGACCTCAAAGCAGTTTCCATTATTTACAGATGCGCACATTCACACTCTGCTGCACAAGAGCTTTTATTTTTCACCCTGAATTGAATGCAAATCATAGACTGTACATCTGATCATGTAAACAACTGTAAAGATCTTATTATGAAATAAACGTCAGATTGTCAAGTGGCTGACATGAAATCAAACACGCTGCACTCATCTTAAAAGATATTCAGTAAGGTACAGCAACCGTGCAACAGGCAAGTATTTTGTCATAACTATAGATCATGGAGTAAATGAATACAGAATGATATTTAACCACTCAACAAAAAGCTGTAGAATCATTGCATCTCTGAAAACCTAAAAAGTTCATCATGATGCAGTAATGTTTCAAAATTACCCTGTGACCTCTTCAGGGGCAGCGAGCTGCAGATCAGAGGTAACTCAGACCATGTGTCCTTCTGAATTTCAGTCATCTATGGTTTTAATCATTATTTCAATGCGTGTGCCATTTCCTAACCTCCTCAGGTTCTGATGGCCAGTGCCACAAATCCAGAGTTATTATAGAGAACATAATACAGGAACGGCAGCTGAGCAAGAGTTTACAGGAAGCTGACTCCTCGAAAAATCTTGTATTTCTGAAGATCAAATTCACAACACTCTGTAAACAATACTATCTATGGAATATCATAACCATACTCCTACACAACCTTATAGCCTCCTTAACCATTACCCAGGTGGTTGGTGTTCTGAAGAGGAAGTAGCACATACAAAGAATCTTTTAATGAACAAGAACCATCACCAAAAGAACCAAATCTTTAAAGGGACACTGCAACTTTTTCATATTTTTAAATCATGTTCTTGAGCCAGTATGTGCTAAAATGAGCCTTTACAGGGTTAATGAAAGCCCACCCATCCCGTCGCCCCCTGTGGCCAGAATATTCCACTTGCAACTTCACAGTTGCCGGTCCGGTCTGCTGGGACAAAATTCAGCTTGACCTACCTGGCTTTGCAGTATGGCTCCAGCATGTTTCCTGCATGTTTTAGATCATGAATGCAGCTGATTTGTTTAACTTAGTGATGAATAACTCCCGTAGAAACTAATAAAGGCTGGGAGGACATTCCAGCAGTTAGATTAAGGTGTTAAAAAGACAAACGCACAGCGAGGAGAGATAAGTTTTACTTTCGGTTTTGCCAACGAACACTAGGGGGTGCTAAAAACAAGCCAAAACTGACTAGTGTCCCTTTAAATCTCAACATCTCTGAGTGGAGTTTTGACTTTTGTCAAGCCAATGTGCACAAGTAAAGCCCAGCTGTGTTAAACGAAGTCCTTGAGTTGGCATCACTACACTGATGATTATTTCTGTAAGTTTTTACTTTTAAAAAGACATTTTCAGACAACAAAAATGGAGAGAACAAGTTGTCAATCAGAAGCTTCTCAGTTCATTCCTGGCAGGGGGGTAGGGGTGTGGGGGTGAAAAGTGTGGTGATAATAATGTACTTTGGGTGATAGTGGAAATACATCTTGATGTATAATGTAAGTCATAAAAAGCACTGTAACAGAGAGAAGCGATAAATGGCCCAGGTCCTCCTGAGAAGCAAGACACATAAAACGCAGGTGGCTGTGAGGTTTCACGGCTACTGCCAGATTACTTTCCTCACCTCTGGGGTGAAAAATGCAAATAAAATACAGATTATATAAAAAGATAATGTGTGGGTTTAGCTAGATGAGGAATGAAAATATCAGCGGGCCTCTTTTCATTGGCATGTCCAGCGGCGACTCTTGAGATGAACAAACCATGTCCTAAATTACCACATAATAAATGTTTTACCTCAGACTCTGAGGTGTATTGCTAAAAAAAAGAGATGACAAAAGAAGGATAATGGCAGCTTAATGATGCCACAATACGGTGAAAGAAAGACTATTATACTTGCCCATCTGTGACAAATCCTATTAGTAACGTGGCATGCAAAGATGAAAGTGCTTCATGTGATGTCTAGTGGACATCTAATTCTCTTGATTTGATGATGTAGATCAATGGGAGCATAAAAAAGATAATCAGCATCAGTCTAGCTGTTTGCTTCCTCTGCTCTGACCTCATCACTAAGCTGTCCTTGTCTGGCCTGGCAGAAAAGATGCAGACATTTATTGAAACAATACTGATTCTTTTGACTGTTATGCCCACTGACATGTTGGTGTGAATCTGTACAACCATGCACCTCAAAGAAGTTTTAGTGGAGGGATGCTCCTAGCTCCTGGTTCATATGCTCCATCTGTCCATTGATATCCTGAGGAGAGACTAACTTGAGAAGTGAGGGCTGAACGGAATTGTTTCCACAAACTGGGGCCCACGATCAGAGAGGAAAGACATGCTTCACTGGGAGTTGGACAGTCTGGAAAGCACTTGGGAGTTTTCTGAGGAGAATTAGATGCAATCTTTAGATAAACGGTCAATGATAGTAAGAATATCAGTCATACCTCTTCCCAAGGCGATCTGCCTCGGGCCGAAACCGGGTCAACACACCCACTGCCGACTGATTGGCCGGCACAAATTCATGCCTACCATTAGGGGGAGCCTCCGATTAGCAGATAGAATCAGCCAGCGGGGGCTTCCTGCATGCGTGCTTCATTATCATTCTGGATGCTGAGGAGTTAACGAGCCTCTGACTGAAATCGTTTCTCTCTGTTTCTGTCTGCTGTGAGGAGCACACACACACACACACACACACACACACACACACACACACACACACACACACACACACACACACACACACACAGAGAGAGAGAGAGAGAGAGAGAGAGAGAGAGAGAGAGAGAGAGAGAGAGAGAGAGAGAGAGACAGTGCTGCCTGACTGCCTCACACAGACAAAGCAGGATTTAATATCAGAGTCTCCAAAAGCATAAGACTGCTCCGCGCTCTTTTGCTCCGCCCACATGCTCGGAGATGTGCTCATTACATCACTGATATCTTCGCGCCAATTTTTCGCGTCGATTTTGGAGAGCGCCTGTAGAAAAGCCCTCAAAGTCTCGAGTTTGTGGTCAAGTTTTTGTTGGTTTATTTTGAAATTACCCGGAAGTTCGCACCGGAAGTAGCTACAGCTATGTTACTTTAAGTTTGTTTTCTGGATAACTATTTTACGTATCACTCTGCGTTATGGCACGGCACGGGGAGCAGCACCGTGACGTTAAGTGTGTGCGTGGATGAACAGTAAGTGCCTGTCATTAGGTTAATTTAGGTTGCGGTTTGTCAGCTGTGTTAAGTGTTTGCTACGAGAGCGCCGTTAGTTTGACTCCCCTCGTAACCAGTCGGCGCTGGTTCGCTAGCGTCTGGAGGGAAAAGAAATTGCCTTGTAAGGACATATGTAACGGTGAACGAGTTGGTTCACTGCACCCTTAAAGTACTTCTCAGACAGTGTTGTTACGGTGCAAGAATGGGAGTCACTTAATATCATTTAAGCTAAGCTAATCTACCACCGGAAGTCCTCATGTCGGGTGTCAAAATAAGAGTGTTTTGTTAGTTCCAAACCGGAAGTTGACTGTAAATGTTGAGGGTAGCTTGACAAGCCGAGAATTGTACCGTCTTAAGATGAGCTGATGACTAGTTAGTGCATTGTGTCATCTGACTGTTTAGTTTGTATATAACTGATTGAGTGGTGTTGATAGACAGTTGATATTTGTATTTGTTTGATATTTTGGTTAAGTTTAAGTCATGTCTGTTATTATTTTGTAGAAAAACCACACACATATGGACATGGTTCTGTCTCATCCATCATCCTGCTCCACCTGATGTGTAAATCATTGGGAGTAATAAAGAAGAAAGGAGTTCAACTGATATTGCGGCTCGTCTCCTTCATATTCTGAGTGGCTTTAAGTGATGCTCTGGCCGGCATTCCCAGTGTAAAGAGAGTACTAACCCCGAGCCAGTACCTATACAGTCCTTTAGGGTGCCTTTAACACAGCGCCCATGTGCTCAACTACGTCTGCACTTCTAAGTCAGAATGGAACGAATGCGGCCGGGCTGGGGCTGGTGGAGCGGAGTGTAGCGGAGCTGATGCCAGTGTGTAAGCGTCAATATTGCTGCTAAGAATGCTGCTCCAGATTCACCTCTGTATTTCCACAAAAAGGGGAATATGTTACTACAGGCTCATACTGAAAGATAGAGAAGATGAATGTAAGATGGATGCTGTATATGACATGAGGTCCTGTACTAAAGTTTGGTGATTAAAGCAATATTGTTGAATGGTACCAAATACTGAGCTTCAGTTTGTAGTTAAAGCTCAACTCCAAATGGCTTAATATGACAAAGATGCTGCACTGAGCAGGGACAGCGACAATCAGCATGACTTTGTGATGATGGACGCCCTGTTATGCAGTGTCTGATGAAGATGATGCTCCACAGTCATGCCCTGGGACCAGGCAGATAACCTGATCCATCATTATGCAGACACACACTGGCAAACAGCCAGTGCAAAGGGCTTTTACTCCACAAGCTTTAAGCGGAAGTGTTGGTGTCCCCGATCCCTCTCTCCAAACAAAGATGACATGATGTATCAAGGCAAGCAGGCAGAGCCAATCAATAGCGTGTCTGGGTTATGCATCATGAGGGTCAGACACTGTGATCCCACTCTCCATCACTCCAAAAGCTTCTTCCTCCTGTATTTAACTCCCTCATAGGGTTCTGCCATTCATCACTGCTAGAACTTAACTGTCCTCAGGTATTCATTGCCTGTATTCACATTTAGAGCCAAATTTTGTGTTTGGAGAAATAAACTATCTACCAAATGTCTCCCTGTACCAGTGCTGTTTTGGTTCGGGAGAAAATGTATTTCAATTCAAGTTTGTGTCTGTAAAAGAGGGCAGATACGATATCCAGAGTTCATGATGGATTATTGTGTATAATGAACTATATAATTGGTGAAGAAGATGAAAACCTAAAGTTTGTACGGGCTACATACATTTGTCTTTTTCTGATGTTTGGCTTTCTTATAGGAGTTGAGGTGAGACTTGATTTATCCTCTAAGGTTTATAGATTTTACTGTTTAAGTAGATATAAGGATGTATTTTTTATTTATTTTATTATTTTTTGTAATATGTAAAGCACTTTGGACATGATAAGTGTAAGAAGGTGCTTTATAAATAAATAAATGATGTTTCTTTTCTAAATTTAAAAAGTGAAGGAATAACTTTAAGCAAACAAAAATGAATAAAAGATCCATTCTAACAGCTCGTTCATTTTTAGATGTACTTTCAAACAAGGAAACTACAAATCTGGATCAATTTAGAATCTTTAAGAACATCTAAAATGTCAGTGAAGAAAGATGAAATCAGAGACAGTGATGAAACCTACTTTGCTACTGTTGTTTGGGTTCTTTTTCCCATGAGTCTGTGCTCCCTGAGGNTGGGGCGGCCGGATGGTTCACTCCCTCAAGTAGTCTACCCGGATAACGAGCTCATCAGTCGTCGGAGATGGAGGCATTCACAAGTGTTAGCTGATCACTTTTGGGCTCGGTTTATCAGTTTGTACCTGCCAAGTCTACAGGCTCGTCAGAAGTGGCAGGTTTCATCAGCTGATATCAGCCAGGACAGTGTGGTGATGATTGCTGATCCGCAGTCTCCTAGGGCCTTGTGGCCCATCGGGAGGATCATCAGAACTCATCCCGGCCGTGATGGACATGTTCGATCGGCAGATGTGAAGGTGGGAGATAGGATCTACACCCGGCCTGTAGCCAAGCTGATCGCTCTCCCGGCCCTGCCGTCGGGGGATGCCGATGGTTCTCCTAACGTTCCTTCACGACCATAGACTTTGATGGTTTCATTGATGGACAAATGTATTTTATACATTTGGGGGCGGCTGTAGAAAAGCCCTCAAAGTCTCGAGTTTGTGGTCAAGTTTTTGTTGGTTTATTTTGAAATTACCCGGAAGTTCGCACCGGAAGTAGCTACAGCTATGTTACTTTAAGTTTGTTTTCTGGATAACTATTTTACGTATCACTCTGCGTTATGGCACGGCACGGGGAGCAGCACCGTGACGTTAAGTGTGTGCGTGGATGAACAGTAAGTGCCTGTCATTAGGTTAATTTAGGTTGCGGTTTGTCAGCTGTGTTAAGTGTTTGCTACGAGAGCGCCGTTAGTTTGACTCCCCTCGTAACCAGTCGGCGCTGGTTCGCTAGCGTCTGGAGGGAAAAGAAATTGCCTTGTAAGGACATATGTAACGGTGAACGAGTTGGTTCACTGCACCCTTAAAGTACTTCTCAGACAGTGTTGTTACGGTGCAAGAATGGGAGTCACTTAATATCATTTAAGCTAAGCTAATCTACCACCGGAAGTCCTCATGTCGGGTGTCAAAATAAGAGTGTTTTGTTAGTTCCAAACCGGAAGTTGACTGTAAATGTTGAGGGTAGCTTGACAAGCCGAGAATTGTACCGTCTTAAGATGAGCTGATGACTAGTTAGTGCATTGTGTCATCTGACTGTTTAGTTTGTATATAACTGATTGAGTGGTGTTGATAGACAGTTGATATTTGTATTTGTTTGATATTTTGGTTAAGTTTAAGTCATGTCTGTTATTATTTTGTAGAAAAACCACACACATATGGACATGGTTCTGTCTCATCCATCATCCTGCTCCACCTGATGTGTAAATCATTGGGAGTAATAAAGAAGAAAGGAGTTCAACTGATATTGCGGCTCGTCTCCTTCATATTCTGAGTGGCTTTAAGTGATGCTCTGGCCGGCATTCCCAGTGTAAAGAGAGTACTAACCCCGAGCCAGTACCTATACAGTCCTTTAGGGTGCCTTTAACACATTAAACGGTCCTTCGAGCCGGATTTTATTCACTTTATACCGAAGATGGACCACTTCTCAGATTATGAAGCTTATGGTGCTCGCCCCAGGCGACGTATTCGGCCCCCCAGCCGGTTTACAGACTATGAGGTGAACCCGCTGGGATACATGCAAGAAAGGTGGAGGGAAGGTATGGAGACTCATCAACAGGAGGGTGAGGTCAGGATGACCCCCCTCAAGTCGACAGGTGACTCTACTTCATCGAGTCACATGCAACGAAGAGATGCTGTCCCTTCATATGAGGACGGGTGCTATGGTGCCTGGAGCTTACAGCGCCCCCAGGAGGACCGACTAGCCCCCTCATTCTCACCAAGAAGTAGTCAGGCCGAACGCTTGCAGGGATACGCCATGCCCCGATATGCAGTGCAGTCAACTAGCAATCCATATCAAGATCTCGGAGCAGAGTTAGAAGATCTCCGGTGGGAGAGGTGCCTTCTACAACAGGCCCAACAACGCATGTCCTCAGATTTGGCCGAACTCAGAGCCCTGCGAGCAGACATGAGACAGTTGGCTGAGTCGGTACAGCACCTGCAACTCCCACCCCCCCCAGACATAAGTGAGCTGCAATCAGAGTATCCCCCTCCACCAGGGTTACCTACTGATGAGGAACAGGACGATTGGCCACCTCCACCCCCTTGGCCGGACCCAGAGCTCGGAGTTGCTGCACCTGGAGGTCATTTACCCGCACCCCTAATAAGCCCGCAGCAAGCACCAACCATTCGACCATGTGGTAAGGAAGAAGAGGTCACCCCTCCAATGACCCAACCGTGTAGGGTTTGGACGCAACCACAACCTGCCACACATGGTCTGGCTGTTCAACATGAGAATAGACTGAGGCAACCCTCAGGCAGGGTCGAGGTGCAGCCACCACCATTGCCTCCTGCAGGTCCCCCTCTCCCATCAGATACGAGTTACTTAGGGCCACGCCCACTAATTCGCAACTTCACCAAACGAGACCCCAGTGAGTTTGCTCGTCTGAAACTCTCGTTGGAGAACATCCTGCCACCTAGCGCCTCTGAACAGTTCAAGTACCAAGTGTTAGTGGATCACCTGCAGTTAGAAGAGGCCCGTCTGATTGCAGATGCCTACCTTAACTCTCCTACACCTTTCACAGATACGATGGCTGTCCTCAATGATAAGTTTGGTCAACCACACCAGATCGCCTTGAGACGGATTACGGCCGTGCTGGGTGCCCCGGACGTAAGGCGGGGAGATGTATCTGCTTTTGACAAGTTCTCGCTCCAAGTACAGTCCCTGGTAGGAATGCTGAGGACACTGGGCCCCGAAGGCGATGTGGAGTTGCAGTGTGGCTCGCATGTAGCTCGTTTGCTAGATAAGCTGCCGCCTGAATCAAGAACAGAATTTCGCCGCAGCATGTTTCACCGAGGCAAACGAACCCATACCCTGCCCGACCTATCAGAGTGGCTGAAGTATGAATCCTGGTGTCAAGACAGTGAAGGGCAACTAGCGGTCAGAGGGGCTTCAGAGAGATCTACTCCCCGACCGGACGGTCGGCAGGGTCATCGACCCGTTACAGTCCTACATGGTGGGAAAGCCGCTGAGGAAAGGCCGGAAGACCAAGCTCCGAACCGCTCCTACAGAAGAACCAAGAGTAAGGCTTACTGCCCTTTCTGTAATAATGAGGAGCATTATCTCAGTCAGTGTGCAGCCGTGTTAAAGCTGTCCAAAGCCCAATTAACGGAATGGATAAAGGTCAACAAAAGGTGCTGGCGCTGCGCTCGAGCCCACCAGGCAGCACAGTGTAATTTGAAGAAGACATGTGGCCGTTGTCAGGGCAAGCACCTTCAGGTGCTACATGACATCAATGACAGGACATCACAGGCATCCACGACGACTGCCCCAGAAGAGAGGAGAGCTGCAGCTGAGGTGCTTTACCTAGACCGTCCTGCCGACAGTGGTCGGGTCCTTCTGAAAGTGGTGAGGGTCCGGGTCCACTACAGAGATAGAGCCCTTAACACTTATGCAATACTGGACGATGGCTCTGAGAGAACCATGCTACTCCCGGAGGCGGCAGACGAGCTCGGGATCCAGGGAACCCCTGAAGAACTCCCTCTGCGGACAATCCGGCAGGAGGTGCAGACTGTGCCTGGAGCCTCTGTGTCTTTCTCCATTTCATCACCGACACGGCCAAGGACCAGGTTCCCAATCACAGGTGCTTTCACTGCCTCACTCATCGGGCTCGCCAGCCATACTTACCCCGTGGAACAGCTGAAGAGAACCTATAAACACCTCATAGGACTTCCTATCAGATCCTTTAGAGAAATCAAGCCTCTACTTCTCATTGGGAGTGACTACCCCCATCTAATCACTCCCATGGAACCTGTTAGGTTGGGACCCCCNNAGAGAAGAGATGGGGAATCCTCTTCAAATGTCTCACCACTAGGGCGGTGCATTTAGACATTCTGACGAGCATTGACACAGATGCCTTTTTGATGGCTCTTCGTCGGTTCATCGCCCGCCGTGGAACTCCGGCGGAGCTGTTCTCTGACCAGGGAACCAACTTTAAGGGAGGAGAAAGGGAACTCCGAGAGGCCTTCACCAAGATCTCTCCCCCTCTACAAGAGCTCCTTGCCCCACAGAAGATAAACTTCCATTTTAACCCTCCAGCAGCACCACACTTTGGGGGAGTGTGGGAACGGGAAGTACGGTCAGTGAAGAGTGCCCTACGAGTTACTGTAGGAGCCCAACCTGTCCCGGAGGAGGTGTTACGCACCGTCTTGATTGAAGTGGAAGGTATTCTGAACAGCAAACCTCTGGGTTATGTGTCGGCCGATGCTAGTGACCCAGACCCGGTGACGCCAAATGTTCTTTTGATGGGGCGGCCGGATGGTTCACTCCCTCAAGTAGTCTACCCGGATAACGAGCTCATCAGTCGTCGGAGATGGAGGCATTCACAAGTGTTAGCTGATCACTTTTGGGCTCGGTTTATCAGTTTGTACCTGCCAAGTCTACAGGCTCGTCAGAAGTGGCAGGTTTCATCAGCTGATATCAGCCAGGACAGTGTGGTGATGATTGCTGATCCGCAGTCTCCTAGGGCCTTGTGGCCCATCGGGAGGATCATCAGAACTCATCCCGGCCGTGATGGACATGTTCGATCGGCAGATGTGAAGGTGGGAGATAGGATCTACACCCGGCCTGTAGCCAAGCTGATCGCTCTCCCGGCCCTGCCGTCGGGGGATGCCGATGGTTCTCCTAACGTTCCTTCACGACCATAGACTTTGATGGTTTCATTGATGGACAAATGTATTTTATACATTTGGGGGCGGCTGTAGAAAAGCCCTCAAAGTCTCGAGTTTGTGGTCAAGTTTTTGTTGGTTTATTTTGAAATTACCCGGAAGTTCGCACCGGAAGTAGCTACAGCTATGTTACTTTAAGTTTGTTTTCTGGATAACTATTTTACGTATCACTCTGCGTTATGGCACGGCACGGGGAGCAGCACCGTGACGTTAAGTGTGTGCGTGGATGAACAAAAACCCACACACATATGGACATGGTTCTGTCTCATCCATCATCCTGCTCCACCTGATGTGTAAATCATTGGGAGTAATAAAGAAGAAAGGAGTTCAACTGATATTGCGGCTCGTCTCCTTCATATTCTGAGTGGCTTTAAGTGATGCTCTGGCCGGCATTCCCAGTGTAAAGAGAGTACTAACCCCGAGCCAGTACCTATACAGTCCTTTAGGGTGCCTTTAACACAGCTATACTTAACAGTCAGACTGCGTTGCTACAGCTCCATGTGTGCAGCTAAGTGTAATAGAGGTTATAATGAAAAAAGCACAGGCTGATTAATGTCATCCCTGTCTGAAGCCCTCTCCATCTCTTCCCCCTGTTCCTTTCCACTCTTTCATTTGCTCATTTCGTGCTCTGCCTTTCCTGCCTTCCTCACCCTTCCCTCCATTATTATGCTGAGCGTTATGTGTCCATAATTATGCGTCTATTTCAGGCTTTGGTGGTGAAAACAGTCCTCTGATTGCCTCTCCCTGGTGTCTAACATCTTGTTATTAAACTAGAAGTGATCATAACAGAGCAGATGTAATACCGCATGGCTGCAACAAACATTATTTTATGCATTTATGGAAAATGAGGTGTCTTG
>SSNS01000055.1:865548-951680 GCA_006937985.1 Aphyosemion australe
AACACACACACAGAGAGAGAGAGAGAGAGAGAGAGAGAGAGAGAGAGAGAGAGAGAGAGAGAGAGAGAGAGACAGTGCTGCCTGACTGCCTCACACAGACAAAGCAGGATTTAATATCAGAGTCTCCAAAAGCATAAGACTGCTCCGCGCTCTTTTGCTCCGCCCACATGCTCGGAGATGTGCTCATTACATCACTGATATCTTCGCGCCAATTTTTCGCGTCGATTTTGGAGAGCGCCTGTAGAAAAGCCCTCAAAGTCTCGAGTTTGTGGTCAAGTTTTTGTTGGTTTATTTTGAAATTACCCGGAAGTTCGCACCGGAAGTAGCTACAGCTATGTTACTTTAAGTTTGTTTTCTGGATAACTATTTTACGTATCACTCTGCGTTATGGCACGGCACGGGGAGCAGCACCGTGACGTTAAGTGTGTGCGTGGATGAACAGTAAGTGCCTGTCATTAGGTTAATTTAGGTTGCGGTTTGTCAGCTGTGTTAAGTGTTTGCTACGAGAGCGCCGTTAGTTTGACTCCCCTCGTAACCAGTCGGCGCTGGTTCGCTAGCGTCTGGAGGGAAAAGAAATTGCCTTGTAAGGACATATGTAACGGTGAACGAGTTGGTTCACTGCACCCTTAAAGTACTTCTCAGACAGTGTTGTTACGGTGCAAGAATGGGAGTCACTTAATATCATTTAAGCTAAGCTAATCTACCACCGGAAGTCCTCATGTCGGGTGTCAAAATAAGAGTGTTTTGTTAGTTCCAAACCGGAAGTTGACTGTAAATGTTGAGGGTAGCTTGACAAGCCGAGAATTGTACCGTCTTAAGATGAGCTGATGACTAGTTAGTGCATTGTGTCATCTGACTGTTTAGTTTGTATATAACTGATTGAGTGGTGTTGATAGACAGTTGATATTTGTATTTGTTTGATATTTTGGTTAAGTTTAAGTCATGTCTGTTATTATTTTGTAGAAAAACCACACACATATGGACATGGTTCTGTCTCATCCATCATCCTGCTCCACCTGATGTGTAAATCATTGGGAGTAATAAAGAAGAAAGGAGTTCAACTGATATTGCGGCTCGTCTCCTTCATATTCTGAGTGGCTTTAAGTGATGCTCTGGCCGGCATTCCCAGTGTAAAGAGAGTACTAACCCCGAGCCAGTACCTATACAGTCCTTTAGGGTGCCTTTAACACAGCGCCCATGTGCTCAACTACGTCTGCACTTCTAAGTCAGAATGGAACGAATGCGGCCGGGCTGGGGCTGGTGGAGCGGAGTGTAGCGGAGCTGATGCCAGTGTGTAAGCGTCAATATTGCTGCTAAGAATGCTGCTCCAGATTCACCTCTGTATTTCCACAAAAAGGGGAATATGTTACTACAGGCTCATACTGAAAGATAGAGAAGATGAATGTAAGATGGATGCTGTATATGACATGAGGTCCTGTACTAAAGTTTGGTGATTAAAGCAATATTGTTGAATGGTACCAAATACTGAGCTTCAGTTTGTAGTTAAAGCTCAACTCCAAATGGCTTAATATGACAAAGATGCTGCACTGAGCAGGGACAGCGACAATCAGCATGACTTTGTGATGATGGACGCCCTGTTATGCAGTGTCTGATGAAGATGATGCTCCACAGTCATGCCCTGGGACCAGGCAGATAACCTGATCCATCATTATGCAGACACACACTGGCAAACAGCCAGTGCAAAGGGCTTTTACTCCACAAGCTTTAAGCGGAAGTGTTGGTGTCCCCGATCCCTCTCTCCAAACAAAGATGACATGATGTATCAAGGCAAGCAGGCAGAGCCAATCAATAGCGTGTCTGGGTTATGCATCATGAGGGTCAGACACTGTGATCCCACTCTCCATCACTCCAAAAGCTTCTTCCTCCTGTATTTAACTCCCTCATAGGGTTCTGCCATTCATCACTGCTAGAACTTAACTGTCCTCAGGTATTCATTGCCTGTATTCACATTTAGAGCCAAATTTTGTGTTTGGAGAAATAAACTATCTACCAAATGTCTCCCTGTACCAGTGCTGTTTTGGTTCGGGAGAAAATGTATTTCAATTCAAGTTTGTGTCTGTAAAAGAGGGCAGATACGATATCCAGAGTTCATGATGGATTATTGTGTATAATGAACTATATAATTGGTGAAGAAGATGAAAACCTAAAGTTTGTACGGGCTACATACATTTGTCTTTTTCTGATGTTTGGCTTTCTTATAGGAGTTGAGGTGAGACTTGATTTATCCTCTAAGGTTTATAGATTTTACTGTTTAAGTAGATATAAGGATGTATTTTTTATTTATTTTATTATTTTTTGTAATATGTAAAGCACTTTGGACATGATAAGTGTAAGAAGGTGCTTTATAAATAAATAAATGATGTTTCTTTTCTAAATTTAAAAAGTGAAGGAATAACTTTAAGCAAACAAAAATGAATAAAAGATCCATTCTAACAGCTCGTTCATTTTTAGATGTACTTTCAAACAAGGAAACTACAAATCTGGATCAATTTAGAATCTTTAAGAACATCTAAAATGTCAGTGAAGAAAGATGAAATCAGAGACAGTGATGAAACCTACTTTGCTACTGTTGTTTGGGTTCTTTTTCCCATGAGTCTGTGCTCCCTGAGGACCTCCTTGAATCGGGCATTGAGACAGAACTCCACCAAACAATATCAGTATCTGAGTGAAGCCGGGTCATTCAGTCTCATGGGCTTCATGCCACAGTTTGCTGGGTTGGTATTTGTTTTCTTGGGTCTCTGCTCACAACAAAAGTTCTTCTTCCTTTGGTGAAAGACTTGAACAAGCCAGGAACTTTCAGACAGCGTCTCACTAAAGCTCTTTCAAGACTTAATCTCACTGTGCTGCAACTTGTGGAGCCCTGAATTTTTACAAAAAGAGACGTACATTTTGCTTGGATCCACTCTAAATTGGTGCATATGGGACTTGTGACTGCAGCACGAGCAGTGGGTGAAGTAATTGCAAACTCTAAATGTTTTTGAATTTTTGGTTTATTATTTGTTTGTCATAATAATGTTTCTTTATTTTCAATCTTACATCATTGAAAAGGCTTGATTAATTACGTTTCCTAGGAGGGTGAACTTGTGAGCTTCATACACCTGTGGACTGGACAGCACAGGTAAATGTGTGCCCTGCAGTATTCTCCTGTAGGGATGGAGAGATTCACCGATCTGAACCGGTGGTTTGTTCCTGACATTAGCGATGCGACTGCACCGGTAGCTTCAGTGTGCATTGGACACAACTGACGGCTAAATTGCAATGTATCTTACCTAGCATGTCTCTTGTTGATAAAAACCAAGGTTGCATTGATTCATTCATAGTTTACCTGCTATGTCCTTGTCTTTTCGAGGCGCATTGAATGCACCATTTTTCTTTTAGCGTTTGTTGTTCCAGAACCCAGGTGTTGCGCAGCCGCCAACCGCATCCTCAGACATATACCCGAAGTGCTTCCTCTCTTAACTTGCCAAAATAAAATAAATTTCCTGAAAACCACAAACTGCAGACTGTTGACAATTTGCACACATGGTCTCTGATCTCTGCAGATCCCTGCAGCAGCGCATACTTATTGATCTGTGCACCAGAAGCTTTAAGCGAGGTAATTTATGACAATTTCTTATTATCGTAACATTTGTGCAGGACTAAAAGACACCAGACAATATATCAAAGAGAATTGAGAGAAAATGCACTAATGTACGGTTCTATATCAACATCAGGATGGAGATGACTTCTGTCTGTTTTAGTGATTTTAAACAACCTGGCCTTTTACATTTCCAACAGTATAGAGGATTTAAAATGTGACAAACTAAACAAGCTAAGTCAGTTCAGGTCTGGTAAACCCCTTCAAAGCTAGAGTCAATAAGCTGCTCATAGTCAGGTTCTCTCAGCACAGCTTCTTTCTATGAATCATCAGTCATTATTTTAGTACAATTGTTGAGTTTCTGTTTTCTTGTGCATAAAGATGCTGTAATGTCTAACAGCAGTCACAGTTGACTTCTAACTTCTGCACCACTGTGCCTTTGAAGCTTTCAGATGTATAAACATGACAGTATATTCTGCATCCAAGCTGCTCCTGGCCTTGTGGTGGGAGATGATCTCACACAGTTTAACTGCTGCTATTACACACTGACACAAAGCCATTTCCATCACAGTGCTCTTAATGTTCAGATATGTCAAATCCCGCCTGTAACCCTACAGCTGTATGACATCTAATTCAGTCTTACACCAGGGATGATAATGGCAGTATTGATTTAGTTTTTCTTCTCTTTTCAGGCCTTTCTGGCTGTTTGAGAGCAGCTTGTTTTGCTGCATGGCCTGGTTGCCTTTCACCTCTTTCTCTTGTCATCCCTCCATTTACCTCTGAAGACTGGCGCCAGTCTGCCACCACTTTAACCCGTGGTGTTCCACTCATCTGCACTAGATTTTTGTCATATAAAATGCCCCCTTTTATTTATATAAAATGTTAGAATGAAACATCGGAGATGCATAAAAATGATGTATTATGTAAAAGATAGTTAAGGTCAGAAGTATTAGCCCTGTGATGAAATCACACAAACATCTAATTTCTATGGAAATGATCATATTAAAAGCTGATTCATCCTTTTATTGCTTCCAAAAGAACAAAAATAAAATCACTATGTATGAAAATGAAATAAATATTTGTACTATGATTGTTGTACCAGGACACCAGGTGTCAGGGTCCAGGGTTGTGGTTGTGTGTGTTTCTTTTCTTTCAGCTGCAGGTTTGTTGGACGGCAGCTCCTCCCAGCCGGTGGTCCATGCAGCTGTGTCTTAACACATACCTGCAGCTCACTTAATTATCAGACAGGAACCAGTCACTCAGACCAGATTGTTTGCCCAAGTGGTAACATCCGGTCCCCAGTATCTGTCCTCAGAACTGCTGTTAGTCTTGCCTTATCGTGACCTGCCTCTGTTTTAACCTTCTAGGATTCCTGAAATCCAGCACACTCTGGTGCATTCTTCATTTCAACTCTCACCTAGACAGCTCTCCGCCTCTTTCCTGTAACCATGACTGAATCAGTTCCTCGGCTTCTTGGATCTCCTCTCATACTCCTTCTTCATCTCATCCACCCAATGTTCTACAGTTCACCATCCAACGAAATACCGCAAACTCTGTTGTTTTCTCATCAATTTCCAACTGCCAGCTAGTCACCTCTAAAGCCTGGTTTATGCTTGACGCATCTGCGAAGTCCGCACGGTTCCATGAGGCCAAATTACGTCATTTTAGCAACCACACCCCTCCGCGCGGCCCAAAGTTTCCACACCGCGCACCTAGGAAATTTTCTAACTACACGGACGGTCCCGCACTGAAAAACATGGCGGACTGCCTGTTGTGTTGTGTTATGCATGCCGTAGAGCCCAATGCCACCCCCTACAGTCTGGGAGAATATTCCGTCTCATTTCAGCGCGGAATGTACATGCGTCATGCATAAACCAAGCTTAAGTCAGTCTAGTTCCTGCGCCTCTTCGGATCTTCACAATAATGTGGGCAGAGTACTTCGAAGACCTCCTCAATCCCACAGGCACATCCAGCGAGGAAGCAGAGTCTGAGGACTTTGTTTCAGGCTCTCCAATCCCTGGTGCTAAGGTCACCGAGGTGGTCAAAAAGCTCCTCGGTGGCAAGACCCCAGGGGTGGATAAGACTCAGCCGGAGTTCCTTAAGGCTCTGGATGTTGTGTGGCTCTGTTGGTTGACGCAGTTCTGCAATAAATATATATAGTATTCCAACTACAGGGGGATCACACTAAACTGAAAAGAAAAAAAGTTATTTTGAACCAACTTTAAAAAATGCATACAAGTCATCAGGGGCAGTTCCGCTGGATTGGCAGACCAGGGTGGTGGTCCCTGTATTTATAAAGGGGGACCGCAGGGTGTGTTCTATCTACAGGGGATCACACTACTGAGCATTCCTGGTAAGGTCTATTCAGGGGTTCTGGAGAGGAGGGTTTATCGCATAGTCGAACTTTGGATTCAGTAGTTTCTTGTCCTGGCTGTGGAACACTGCACCAGTTCTATACCCTTAGGGGGGTCCTGGAAGGTGTGTGGGAGTTTGCCCAACCAATCTACAGTACGTGTGTTTTGTGGATTTGGAGAAGGCATTTGACAGTGTCCCTTGACAAGCCCTGTGGGGGGTACTCTGGGAGTATGGGGTACCAGGATCCTTGATACGGGCTGTTAGTTCCCTATATGATCTGTGCCAAAGTTTGGTCTGCATTGCCGTGAGTAAATTTTGCTCATTCCTAGTGAGAGTTGGACTCTGCCAAGGCTGCCCTTTGTCATTGATTCTGTTCATAACTTTTATGGATAGGATTTATAGGCACAGCCAAGGTGTTGATGGGAGCTGTTTTGGTGGCTTAAGGATCAGGTCTCTACTTTTTGCAGATGATGTGGTCCTGTTGGCTTCATCAGACCGTGATCTCCAGCTATTCCTGGAGCAGTTTGCAGTTGAGTGTGAAGCAGCTGGGATGAGAATCAGCTTCTCCAAATTTGAGACCATGATAAGGGACAAGGTCATGCCCCAAGTGGAGGAGTTTAAGTATCTTGGGGTCTTGTTCATGAGTAAGGGAAAGATGGAGCATCGATAGTCGGGTTGGTGTTACATCTACGGCATTGTAACGGCCTGTCGTGGTGAAGAGAGAGCTGAGCTAGAACGCGAAGCTCTCGATTTACGCTGGTGAAGGTTCTCAGTCATCCAGGTCATGGTAATCCAAGGGGTTCAATTGAAGGCAACTGGACTTCTTTGGTTTCTTGAAGACGTTTCGCTTCTCATCCGAGGAGCTTTGTCAATTCTGACTGGAATATGGGAGGGTCGATCTTATAAACTGTAGCTGTCTATTGTTGCTCAACGAGCAGCATCTGCCTGTGAATGCCCCTCCTCCCTACCTCTTGATGAGTCGTTAGCCTCGTTTATGTAGTCCAATGCAGTGAGGACTGTCCAGAGCTTTACATAGGGGAAACTAAACAACAACTACACAAGCGCATGGCACAGCACAGGAGAGCCACCTCTTCAGGCCAAGACTCTGCAGTCCACCTACACCTGAAGGACAAGGGCCACACCTTTGAAGATGACAAAGTCCACATTCTGGACAGAGAAGATAGATGGTTTGAGAGAGGAGTGAAGGAAGCCATCTATGTCAAAATGGAGAAACCATCATTAAATAGAGGAGGAGGACTCAGGTTTCACCTTTCCAGCACCTACAATGCAGCTTTGAACCAAGTTCCAAAACAGTTTCAGTCCAGTTCACACCCTCCTGCATCTAATCAAAACAACGACTCACAAACAATAGAGGCTAACGAGGCTAACGACTCATCAAGAGGTAGGGAGGAGGGGCATTCACAGGCAGATGCTGCTCGTTGAGCAACAATAGACAGCTACAGTTTATAAGATCGACCCTCTCGATTTACCTTCCGACCTACATTCCAACTCTCATCTATGGTCACAAGCTTTGGGTAGTGACCGAAAAATTTAGATCACAGATACAAGTGGCCAAAATAAGTTTAATCCCCAGAGTGTCATTCAGGAGGGGCTCAAAGTAGACCCGATGCTCCTCCACATTGAGAGGAGCCAGTTGAGGTGGCTTGGGCATCTGGTTAGGATTCCTCCTGGATGCCTCCCTGGTTAGGTCTTCCAGGTTCGTCCAACCAGGAGGAGACCTAAGCAAAGACCCAGGACACGCTGGATGGACTATGTTTCTCGGCTTCCCGTGTTGTTTCTTGTTTCCTGTTTGTCACTTGGCCCAATGTTTTCCCTTTTCCCCTAGCCATGCTCCAGTTTGTGTTATCATGACCCATGTTCTGTCATGTTCTTAGTCCCCTGTGTCTTGCCATGATCCTTGTGTATCTTGTTTCATCCTTGTCCCCTGGCCTTTTGGTTTTAGGTGTCTAGTTATGTTCCCAGTTACTTTCCATTGCATTTCAATTTTGTTTTTTTGTTTCAATTTTTGTTATTAGTTTAGTTTTATCATCAGTTTTCTTCCTATAGTTCAATCATAGTTTTACCCTGCTTAGCCTTGCTTAATCCAAAGGGGTTCGAATTAAGGCAACTGTACTTCTTTAGTTCAGTTGCCTTCATTCAAACCCCTTTGGATTACCATGACCTGGATGATTCTTCATCAGCACATTAGCCTTGTTTAGTTTTGTTCAGCTTCCTCTGGTTCAGTTCTTCTTAGTTTGTTTTTTGTGTGTGTGTGTGTGTGTGTGTGTGTGTGTGTGTGTGTGTGTGTGTGTGTGTGAATTTAACTTCTGGATTCTACAGTGTTTAGTTTGAACAGACATTTTAGCCTAATGACCTCCTGGATGTATGTAAGTAAGAGAAACGTTTTTCAGTATGAATTTGCCGCTGCTCCATGCATCTTTATTTCATGTGTATAATTAGTGTGTAATTACCAGTTGGGCTGTTTGACAGGGAAGAAGGTGAGTCTGATAAACCTTAAGCAGCAGGGCATCTGCAAATGAGACATCTTTAAAGTTAACTAGCATCCTCTTCATTCCAGCTATCACAGTATTTGCATCACTTTTTAAGGGGGCGGTAAAAACCCGACAGAATGAGACTCACTGAACTCTTATCTGCCTTAATCATCCCACACAAAGCACATCAACTCTGACCTGCAACTAACTCCAGATGCTCACAGTTTTCCTCTCATTAGTGAGTTCATAACAAAGGAGCTTCTGACTCCTGTCTGACTGGATGTTTCACATCAAATTCAGTTGTTCATTATTAGGAACAAAACTTTAAATAGTGGTGATGACTTCTTTTGGATATACATACAACAGAAAACCTCCAATTGAACTGTGTTAATATAAATGTCATTAAAATACACACCTTGCATCCATTGATTTTGTTTTCTCCCTCATGGTGTAACTGAGTTATATTAATAACTTAATTAATGGTGTTTTCTTACCAAAGTGATGGATGGTCTGCTGCTGATGCTACAATGGTCAGATCAAAGACAAACTGCTTCCCAAAAAAAATAATTTCATTTTATACTTTTTCCCCCTCAATCTTGGTCTGGACCAATTCTCCCTTTGTCAACTTCAATTGGTCCAAAATTCAGCTGCTGACTCGTACCAGGAAGCGGGATCACAAAGCCCCAGTATTGGCCTCTTTAAACTGGATCCTCATTTATTACAGGAGCCATCTTAATCTATTTGTTAAATGATTAATGACCTGCACTTGTATAGCACCTTTCAGAGTCAGAGGACTCTCAAGTGCTTTATACTACAGTGTATCATTCATCCATTCACACACACATTCACATGCTGGTGATGATGAGCTACAGTGTAGCCACAGCTGCCCTGGGGCACACTGACAGAGGCGAGGCTGCCAAACACAGGTGACACCGGTCCCTCCGACCACCACCAGCAGGCACGGTGGGTTAAGTGTCTTGCCCAAGGACACAACAACAGCGACAGACTGAGCAGGATGCGAACCTGCGACCTTCCAACTGCAAGGCGGCCACTTAACCCCTCTGCCATCATCGTCCTGATGTTCTTAAATCCCTGCATGGCATGACTCCCTCCTATATCTCTGAGCTGTTGACCAGACATGGTCCCATCTGAACCTTGAGGTCTAGTTCTCAGGACCTTTTATTGGTATCTAAATCTCATTTTAAAGGAGTCATCACCTATAATACCGTGGATATCTACGTCCTATTATAGTCTGTTAGACCATTAAAATAAATTGTATTGGAAAAATAAATTAAAAATGTGATTTTTTTAATCCTTTATTGTAAAGGGCATATTTTCTCGCGAGATCACACGCGATATTTTGGCTGTCTCGGACGCACGCGGGACTGAGGAGCGCGTTGATTGGTGGAAGGAAGCAGGAAGCAGGACACGGCTTCAGCATCTCGCTCCAAAACAACAAAAGTTATAACTGAACTCGACCTGGCAGTGACCTACGGGATCTAACCGTGTATGTAAGAGCCCGAGCCTCGCCTCGTGCGTAATGGCGCCCTCGCTTGTTGTTGAGTTGGGACAAAGCAAACTAACAGCCAGGCATCGGCTCTTATGCTGTTGTGAAGATGGAATACACAAACCGATCGGAGTTTTGTCTCCCATAACATGGATTATAACATGAGTCGTCAACGGTAAGGCATAATTTATGCGTTTCACATAATGAAATGAGCTTTGTTGTGCTGGTTTGTTTGCTGCTGGTTCATATTTGTTTATATTGGGGCAGCAGTAGCTCAGGAGGTAGAGCGGGTTGTCCAGTAATCGAAAGGTTGCAGGTTCGATCCCGGCTCCCCCCATAGAATGCTGCTGTTGTGTCCTTGGGCAAGACACTTAACCCGCCTTGCCTGCTGGTGGTGGTCGGAGGGACCGGTGGTGCCAGTGTATGGTAGGCCTCACCTCTGTCAGTGCGCCCCAGGGCAGCTGTGGATACATTGTAGCTCATCCCCACCAGCGTGTGAATGTGTGTGTGAATGGGTGGATGACTGATTGTGTTGTGAAGCGCCTTGGGGGGTTGTAGAACCCTAAGAAGGCGCTATACAAATACAGGCCATTTACCATTTACCATATTTGGCCTTTGTGTCGGCATATACGGCCAGAGCTCAAGTTCTCGTTTTGGAGTGCGCGTGCTCGTGGGGTGCATGTGAGCTGGGTGAAGATGGCAAGATTAAACAAACGCGTCAATGTTAAATATCGGCTTCTCAGCCAGTGAAAAATCATTAGGAAGTCATTATAAACATTTTTTCAAGTGGAAAAGTGAAAATTTCAGGTGATGACTCCTTTAAGACCCATGGCGACCAGTGTGATTTTGCTGATGCCCCTCTTTCTTGTAACAAAAAAGAAATGCTGACAAGCTAAAAATAGCTCTTGATAAAGTTACAAATGTGTGTGTGTGCGCGCGTGCATGTGTGTGTGTGTGTGTGTGTGAATGAGACTGTACAGCTTCTATAATAAAAACTTTTGTAATTCTCATCTATCCTGAGTAGTTTTCTGGATATTAGATAGCTACGTTCATGAAGTCATAATTAAAAAAAAATAGTTGATAATTTTTTTTGTTTTAAAGAAATCAGTTACTTGTCAAGATCGAACAGTAAAAAGAATAGTAGTTAATGGTTAGGTACTGAGTAAGTAAAGATTCATTCCTCAGTAGCTACTTGGGAGGAGGCTTCACGTAAGTAGTGGGTAATGGTTACATACTAAGTAAGTAATGATTTGTTCCTCCTCTGTTATTTAGGTAGGTGCCTGAAAAAAAACGATTCATGTCTGAATCGCGATTCTTATTTATAAAGAATCAGAATCAATTTATAAAGAATCAGAATTGATTCTGTCTGAATGTCTTCGTGTAAACTAGCTGTACTACTCCGCTCTGTGAGCTCCTACGCTGTAATCTGCTGAAATACGACAGACTTACCTTTATTATTATCCTCCTAAGTCGTTCCCTAGTAGCGATGCACACGTTTGTGTCCCTAATTGTAAAGTGTACCCAAAACATGTGTGTGAATTTCCTGAGCATCCTTGGCTTTGATGCTTTTGAGGTCTATTATGGTCTGTTTTACTTCTGCTGAAAAAGTGGAAGCGGCGAAGATCCTTGTACGTAATTCCACATGCATTATTTACAACAACTGTACAATTTCTAAGTGCAACATAAATCACAGATGATTTAAGTGACTTCTTGTCCTGTTTATGGTGTTTACTTAATTTATTCATAATTTGTCATATTTTTTTCTATTGCCATTTGCATTATGTATGGTGGAGATAAAGAAGCTTACTTTAGCTGTTTTATAGTCTGATTAACCCTATTTCAGGCTTGAGTAAATTTAATCTATCAGTAGATTATCCAGATTGTAGATTTTATATGTCCAGTGCCTCTCATAAGTTTACAGTTTTTGTCCAACCATGATATATTCCTCTTTTTAGGTCTACTTCTGCTTAGTTGGCATGTCCCTAATTTCTCGTCCCCTTCATCAGGCCTTTCTTTATTGTCTGATAGACTAGTGAAAAAATGTGTAAAGTCTTAATGTTTGGTTGGATTACCTACAACGCTCCTCTACAAACAGCCTAGACCTGTTAACTCAAGGGAAACGGGGAATTTTCAAAGCTCGACTCCCCGACGAACAAAGATGATTTATTTTCTTTGTGTTCTCAACCCAGCAGATTACAGGCAGCGTGGCATATCTCTGAGTCTTCAAGGAAGCGAGATTCCTTTTGTAACTTTATCATAGATTTACCAATATAAGTGGCGTTATGCTCCGGAGGTAGCACATTCATTCTGTTTGTTTTATCTCTTTTTCAGACACAGTGTCTTTGGTCTACAGAGGAAGGGCAGATGGTTTTATCTGCCAAGTGGGAACAGGAGAGAACACTTTGCACAGTCCCACAGCTGTCAGCAAAAAAGATTTTTTCCCTCCATGAATGGAGGATTATAAAGATGTGAGAAGGTTATTGAGGCATGGGAATTTCTACGATACAAATGATCCTGCACATTTTATGTCGTACACGGCTCATTCTGGCTCTCAGTGAGGCCTTTGTTGAACATGCTCAGCCCAGAAGCTAAGGTTGTGTGGGTGCAGAGATTTACACCTCGTCACAAATAAAATGCATGGATAAATTGTTGTGAAATCTCCAGTCTGAGCTTTATCATTACAGTGGTTAAACTTTTTTTTTCACAGTTAACCCTTTATAGGGCCAGCGTCTATATTTAGACACTTCCACTCACATCATAAATGATGTCGGTGTGCCTTTTCATAGACTCATAGAATTACGGGATTTCACCCAATCAAAGCCCATTTATAAGACACACCATGCCGGCAAGTCTGCGTAATATTGCCACCGTGGTGTGTCTTATGAATGCGCCATGGCAGCATGGCTTTGCAGGAATTTTGCGGCATTCGTGCCGCCACGGTTGTTAGTAATATTGCTGCAATGCCAGACTTGTTAATGCAGATCACGCCTTGGTGCAACAGAGGGTGGTGTCATGATCACGTGGGGAGTTGCTGCTGAGCTCTGGCCGGAAACAATATTGAAAATGAAAGAGAGAATAAGTTTCGTTTTTTTAAACAGAATCAGCTGAGATGGCAAACTGGAACGATGCAGAGCTCCAGGAGCTTCTCTCCATTAGAGCTGGAGCTCAGATCACCAGAGGCTACATGGGGACAGTGGAGGACAGACACCTTTAGGAGCAGCTTGTCAAAAAAACTTAACGAGTGCGGCTTCGATCGCAATAAAAAGCTAGTCATATCCAAGCTAAACGGAAGTCCGCGGCAGCGCAGAGACCGCCCCCATACCCCCTTTATAACCGCCATCGCGTAATCTTATGTAAAAAGGACACGATTCACCACATTACCGCCACGGTCTGACCACTTATAAACGACCTTATTCTCCCTGATGCCGCCTTGGCTTTGCAGCAAATTGGTGGCATTGTTTTATGAAACTCACATCACAAGGTTGACTAGTTGTGCTAAAAGGATATATGTGTTGTAAATGTTGAACTTTGAAGTTGGTGAAATCTTAGCATGAAAATCATAGCTGCCATATTTGACCATACGCCCTGAACAAGTAAAAGAAATTCTGTATATTTTTAGGTTAAATCTATTGTTTTATATATATATATATATATATATATATATATATATATATATATATATATATATATATATATATATATATATGTAATCTTCATATTGATCAAGATAGGCAGCAGCAAGCATTACACAAAGTTAGAGAAAAAACGTTACACAGTTAAAAAAAACACACGCATAAACAACAGAAAATCTAGTAAAATAGTTAAAAATCTATTAAAAATTGGAAGCAATCTAAATGAAACAGTTACATATCATGGAGTTGGCCTCAAGATTTCTTAGTTTAGATTTAATAACACTCAACGAAATTACCTATCATTTTCCAGCCTGCAGTTCATTCCAAGCTGAGTGTGCTGAGTGGACAGAAGGTCTTTTGCCAAGTTCAGTGCGTGTAAATAGAACAGAAAGCAACATGTTTTCTTGCAGATGAAAAGAATAGAGACCAGCATTTTTCAATTCCAGAAGGGAACATCTGTGTAAGTCGTCAAACCAAAAACAGAGGTTTGTAGAAAATAGATATTAGCGTGTACTTCTGCAGCTGGCAGGCTCTCTCTCTCTCTCTCTCTCTCCCTCTCTCTCTCTCTGTGTGTGTGTGTGTGTGTGTGTGTGTGTGTGTGTGTGTGTGTGTGTGCGTGTGTGTGTGTGTAATCCCTCTCTGCTCCAAGAAGCCTGCTGGGGACAATGGATCAAGCAGCATGACACAGCGTCCGCTTCTCCATCGCTCCGTCTCCTTTGTTTGATGTCCTCTTGCTCTCAGATGGTGAAAGAAACAAATGAAGGATTCCTTTGTGCTTCAGTAACCATTTTGTGACTTTGTAAAACATAACAAATTCCTCAATATATTATGCAAATTTCTGAAGATAAACATGCGATTTGCAGCATTGATCACATGTAATCCACATTACGTGATCTGAGAAACAACAATACATCATCCATCAGCAGGGATTCATAAACTATTAGAATTCATCAGCATCTAAAAGATTATTTGATGTATTTGAATATTGTCAGATGAAATTAAGTTATTATGTTTTGTTTCCTGTTTCCATGTTGCTTTACATCCTTTAATTAGAAAACTGTTTGGTTAAGTCAAGCTGAATACATTTTTAGCAGGATTAAACATCCATTAAAGCTAATCAAAAAAATGACAGATTCAAAGAAAAACTATGCTAGTCCAACAACAAGCACACATTCTGTCTACACTAGCTCTCTGCTCCAGCATATCTTTGGACACACGTGTGTTTGTGGGAATTCCTCTTATTTGTGAGGTAATCACAAATCTGCTGGGAGGTAACATACAGATGAAACTGGAAAATTTTAAATATGGTGCAAAAGTTCATTTATGTCAGTAATTCAACCCAAAAGGTGAAACTAATATATGAGATAGACTCATTCCATGCAAAGCCAGATATTTCAGCCTTTATTTGTTATAAGTGTGATGATTATGGCTACAGCTGATGAAAACCCCACATTCAAAATCTCTGAGTCTAGAATATTGAACCTTTTCACAATACTCTAGTTGTCAAAGTGTCACACTCTAATCAACTAATGAAACCAGAACACCTGCAAAGGGTTCCTGAGCCTTTAGATGGTCTCTCAGTCTAAGTTGGATTACTGACATGAGCGGACTTTTGCACCAGAGAACAGTCTGCCATGAGGTAAGCAGTCCTAGTGGTCACAGATTTATTTGGATAAAACAGCTGCTGAGTTTATTTTAGAGGCGCTGAAGCTATTCCAAAAAGGTGGCCTATTGTTCCAGCAAAAACCTACTTTGGGCTATTTCCTTTTACCATATTAGGATGGTGGGCAGTAGGACTGAATGAAGCAGTGAAGTTTCTAGTGATGAAAGTTGTGGCTGATGTCAGTGAAAGCAAAGCTCAGGTGAGTCTGTTATTATTCGCTGCCTTAAGCTCCACCCAGCAGGTGAAATGAGATAAACTACAGTCACAACTATATACGTTTCAGCAGACTATTATGGAATTCATCAAAATATGAGGATATAACCATGTATTGATGTCGCTACATAAGTCAACAACAATGATTGGGAAACAGCCTGGACACCTGAGCTGTACTTTGTGGAATTTATCAAAAGGATGGATGGATTTCTACATCCATGAACCCAGGAGAAAGGATAGAGTCAAGTACCAGCAGAGGTCAGATGGTATTTCTTTGTGTGTAGTATTATGGTTCTCTGATGATGGATTTTGTTTCCATCCCTTGTGTCTTTCATAGTGCTGTAGATCAGTGGGTCCCAAAGGGTGGGGTCATGAAAACTAATTTACTAACACATTTAATCACAACAGTGGTTATCAATGGATCAAATAAGGAAAAATAGCTGTTGTGTTACTGGGTCTTCCCTTGAGACCCAGGACATGCTGGATGGACTATGTCTCTGTGCTGGCCAGGGAACGCCTTGGGATTCCCCCGGAGGAACTGGCTCAAGTGGCTGGGGAGAGGGCAGACTGGGCTTCTCTGCTTAGGCTGCTGCCCCCGCGACCCGACTCCGGATAAGCAGAAGAGAATAGATGGAGTTTTTGTGTTTTGAAACAAAGGTCTATTAGCAATAATTGCATCTGAGTCGAGATAATTAGCAACTTTGTTGGTCAAAAGCTAAAAGTTTAGGAACCACTGGTATCTAGCTTGGGTGAATCTGGAGAGAGCACAAAACTGAAACATTCTACTAGAGCTTTATTTCTTCTCACTTGTTAAAATAAATTGTTTTCATAAGCCAAAGTTGTTTCATATAATTATGATTAAGTGCAGTAGTCTGATTATTGTTAGAATGTGTGTGTTTTGGTTCTGTTAGAAAAACCTCCGGCCAGCCTGCCACATACAGTAGCTGTTGTTTAGGGAATCAGATGGTGGATAAACAAACAAGAACACTAACTGAACAGGACACACTGGGATGGACTGGAGACCTGTCCAGGGTGTCCTCGCTTGTTACCAGATAGACACCTGTGACCCCAGTGAGGAATAAGGGGCATAGATGATGGATAGATGGATTTTCTTTCATATTTTGGGTTTTAACTCAATCTAATATGAGAAATCACCAGTTAAATAAGTGAAAAAATGACTTCAGAAAAGCACATTTTTCATTTATTTTTCCAATACAATTTATTTTAATGGCCTAAAAGACTATAATAGGACGTAGATATCCATGACTCCTTTAACAGTTTGATTGGAAAAATACAGAACAAAAAGAAAAAGAAAGCTAAGTAAAGTTTCTGCTGTCACTTTTAAATGGTAAACTTTCCCTGAGAATGTGTTGAATAAAACAATGAAGCTGTTGAACACCTACACAAGGCCTCATCTGAAGTGACTGATGTTCCTTCAGTGCCAGCGGCGGAGCTGGGAGTGAGCAGGATGAGTGGAGCATCGGCAGCCTCCAGCAGAGCTCAGCGGACGTTAAGGTACTTGTGGAGTTTTCTCCTGCAGGTTTTCCTGTTGGCTCTCGGGTCATTGACTCCACAGCACTGACTGCAGCTCTTTCCACACTACATTGGTCAGCCCCAATCCACACACACACACACACACACACACACACACACACACACACACACACACACACACACACAGCCATAAAGGCAGAAAAGAAACATAAAAAACAATAAAAACAGCAAGAGTCTGAGGACCTAATTTAAGGAAAAAGGCATAAAAGTGACTGCCTGCATGTTTTAATTTGCCTGGACATTTCACAGAAAGACATGAATTTTTATTTTCACCATTAATGAAAGGAAGAGTGAATTATATAAAATTGTTTTATGTTTCCATATGCAGCCTTCAGAATGTTTTCTTTAACCCAGCTGTAAGGCCGTGTGTACAGAGGAGGACGAGCTTCTTCCAGGGACAGTCGGCGCCTCAGCAGTCAGACTTGATTTAAAAAGACTAAAATAACAGGCTGCACTGATGTAAAGAGCATGAGGCAAACAAGTTTTATAAATTATCTATAAGGCAAATATCTACTCCACAAAAACATCAGCGGTGTAAAAAAGTAATTATACTGTTAAACACATCAAAGCTTTACTTTTGTCTTTTAGGGAAGATAGAAAAGTATTCTGAGTTTTTAATCTCAGTCAGCAAAGCTATCTGTTTACAGTGTAAAGTTTAGAGATGATAGTTTAGTGCAGCTCATTCAGGTTTGACTGATTCAGACAGACATGATGGGAGGAGACAGGTTAGGTCTGCTTAGAGGACCAACAAAGACCCGTGCCCCGGTGCTGAATCACAGTGAGTGGACGGTTGTGCTTTAAGGAGCCTGAAACGAGTGGATGATGGAGCTGCCGTGGGGAATTACACACATGGTGATACTGAGACGATCTAGTGGTGACAGCAGCCAGTGATATCTTTTACTCTGCTGAGAAATTGCAGTGATTTTGAGAATGTGCTGCAATTTTGGGGGAAAGTGGAAAGGAGAAAAAGAGAAGGGGTTATCCTTTTCTTTTTATCTACAGAGCTAGGGCAACCTGATCCAAGCCAGCAGAACAGAGGACAAAGAGCCGGTTTGTGTGGGACACGGTAAATACTAAAGGCTTTTGTACATTTAGCCCTTTAAACCCTTTATCCCTTTGAACACAGAAAAAACATGGCTAACCATGCTATGAATAAAAGGTTTTTAAATCCAACTACATTTATTTAACATGCCCTCTACCATACATGCATTTAGGTAGAGTTTTAAATTGAAATAATCCATGTAATGGATTACTGTCTATAGTGAATCAGGCCAAATAGTGTAAAACAGCTGAAAATACACATGAATGTGATGCTGAAATTATTATTCAAGTCATGTTTAAATGATGCTTTTAAAAGTGAAACCAGGATTAAATAAAGATTCAACATCTACAGAAATAAATGCCGAGTTTATATTTATTATTTATTATATTTATTCATCCCTAGAATTTACCTCAGTGGTTTTCAGACTCGTGTTCTTGTGATGATCCACCTTTACATGTTCTGACTTCAGATCAGAACCCAGAGCAGGATTCTGGTCCCGGTCCAAATGCTGAACCAAACCAGCATCACTTCATAATTAAACATTCTGACCCTCATCAGCTATCTGCACAAAATTAAATTAATGTCCAAAAGAACACATTACTTAAAAAACGAGTAAAAGCAAACAAGATCTAGCCAGGAGGTAAACCCCCAAGACTTTAAGCTTCAGTTTTGCACATCTTAGAGTTTCCAGCCAGATACACGCAGGCTGGAACGGTCAGAACCACCCGGGTTATTAAAATCCAACATCAGAGCCCCAAATATAAAAAACTAAACTCCAGAAACATCTTAGATGTTCTGCTGAGTTTATATTTTTATCCAGTAAATCTCTGACTGCTGACATGAGTTTCACTTTTGGTAAATGGTAAATGGCCTGTATTTGATATAGCGCCTTCCAGAGTCCTAGAACCCCCCAAGGCACTTTACAACACACTCAATCATTCACCCATACATTCACACCCTGGTGGTGACAAGCTACATCGTAGCTACAGGTGCCCTGGGGCGCACTGACAGAGGAGAGGCTGACGTACACTGGCACCACCGGTCCCTCCGACCACCACCAGCAGGCAATGTGGGTTAAGTGTCTTGCCCAAAGACACAACGACAGCAACAGACTGAGCCGGGCATGAACCTGCAACCTTCCGATTGCGGGGTGGGCATTTAACTCCTCTGCCACCATCACCACCACATAGCTCCACAAACAACGGGTTCCTTTCCTTCATACTTTTTCCAAGTCAGATTTAGAACATTTTCTCTTTTTTCAGTCATCACCACCAGAAACATACAAACAGCCTAGTGAGAGGTTAACCCTATGCTGGACACTTAGACACTTAGCTTAGGAGAGCTGTTGCTGAAAGTTTAGGAAGTCTAAAAGACCTTTCAGTCGGTTAAGTGGCTGTTTTATCACAGCGCCTTTGACTTCCAGTTTCTAAACAGAGTGGCTTCACAGAATAAACACAACTCCATAAAGTTAAGATTAGAACAGGGAGGCTGACCAGCAAGAAGGAGCGAAGCAGCCCTGGTGACTAGCTTCATGGCACACTGAAGCTCTTTTGTCATTTTAAACAACAGAAATAAAAGCAGATGTTACCTGAATGTGACTTAAATCCCTCACAAGCTACAAAAAATCCTTTTCTATTTGAAATTTCATTTTCCCTGAGTACCCAACATGAACAGGCCTGGAGAGTTCACGTCAGTGCAGCTGCTCTCCCTGAGTACAAATGGACCATGCCATCTCAGAGTGGTCCATTTTCCTGGTGAGGTAACTGCTTCCATTAGTGTTCATCAGGCTTACACATCGAGGGTCCACTATACTGACATCTGTTAAATGCTGGCATTCACACGCTAAAAGGCAAAACGCTGCTGTACCCACAGGCACGGAGAGCAGCCCTTTGGCTCTGGGTTTCTGTACAAAAGGCTCAGGGCATTGAAGAGGAGAGACAATAGATAATAATACACTGCTGCAGTGCTGCTTTGCAGGGCCTTCAGTGATTGGTGGAGAGCCGCTTCATTGAAACCTCAGCAGAAGCTCTGCTTGTTTAAATGAGTGAATCCATTTTATGTTAAGGTGATTGTGCAGTGTAGCCAAATTAGTGACTTTGTTGACTAGCAACAAGTGTAGCTTCCTGTTCTGGTATTAGGGATTTTAGAAAGTCTGATGGGAAAGTAGCAAAGAGCAGCAGAGCTTCCATGCTACCCCCCAATCCCAAAGCACTCACAGTTAGCCCATGTCCTCCCCATCCCAAAGCAACAGCCACACTTAACTCTGCTGCTCATTCCATGGATTTACAGTGGGTAGAGAAAATAATCTTTTTACTTTACAGCCTTAAATGTAAACACAAACAAAACAGTCTTTTACCAGCTTTACTCATCCAACAGAAAACATTTATTGCAAATTATCAAAGTTACAGTTCAAGAAGAATATTAAAAAACAAGAAAATGGCTGGGTTCTCCCTGTCCTGGGTGGGTTTTGGGAATGGGGGTGTCTACTGGGCCAGAGGGGGAGCTGGCTCCCTGGGAGGGCTTAGACCCCCAGTCCTTTCTCCCTATCCTCAGACAATTTTCTCCCCCTGCTCCATCACATCACCACACACACATGCACACAGGGACTTGGGGTGAGTACACTCGACAGCACCTGGAGGAGGGGGGGTCACTCAGCCTCGCCTCAGGTGCCGGTGCCCACTTCCAAATTTAAGCTGCACCTAGGCCGTCTGGTTGGGATCTGGGGTGGTGGGTCGCTTTGCTCTGCGTTGGACAGGGCCACACTCAGTTCATTCAGTTAAAATCTTTTTCTTCACAACCCTCCCCAGTCACTTCAGGTGTACCCCAGGGCTCTGTCCTGGGGCCCCTCCTCTTTATAATATACCTTCTTCCTCTTGGCAATATTTTCCGCAAATTTGGCATCCAGTTCCATTGTTTCGCGGATGACACCCAGCTCTATATTTCCAGCAAGCCTAACTCCATTCTCCCGCCCTCATCCCTGACCCACTGCCTCTCTGATATTAAATCCTGGTTCACCTCAAATTTTCTCAAACTTAATGGCAATAAAACTGAGATTCTTCTTATTGGTACAAAGTCCACCATCTCTAAAGCCGACAGTTTCTCCCTAATCATTGATAGTGCCACGGTCTACCCCTCTCCGCAGGTTAAGAGTCTGGGTGTCATCCTCGACAGTTCACTGTCATTCCATGCACACATCAATAACATAATTCGGTCAGCCCACTTCCATCTTTGATCCCTAAATCGTCTTCGCTCCTCTCTGACCCCTCATGCTGCAGCCATTCTTGTCCACAGCCTTGTCACTTCCCGTCTTGACTATTGCAGCTCACTTCTTTTTGGTCTCCCCAATAAACTCCTTCATAAACTGCAACTTGTCCAGAATTCAGCAGCCCATGTCATCACTGGAACCCTTTCCTTTCTCCACATCACCCCAGTTCTTCAGCAGCTCCACTGGCTTCCAGTTAAATTTAGGTCCACCTACAAGATTCTCCTCCACACCTTCAAAGCCATACATAATCTTTCTCTTCCCAACTTAACCGACCTCATTAATATTGCCACCCCATCACACTCACTCAGATCCTCTTCATCTCTCCACCTTGTTACTCCTTCTGCACGCCTCACTACCATGGGGGACAGAGCTTTCAGTCGCTCTGCTCCCCGTCTTTGGAACACACTCCAACCAGACATCAGAAACATTGACTGCCTCACTCTTTTCAAATCAAAGCTCAAGACTCATCTATTCAAAACTGCTTATGACTTGTGACTTATTTGATTGTTTTTATGACTGATTTGTTTTAGTATTTTATTGTATTTTATTGTGTTTTATCTTGTGAAGTGACCTTGGGTGTTTTGAAAGGCGCTATTTTTAAATAAAATGTATTAATATTATTATTATGATCATTACTCCAGTTACAACGGGACCGTCTCTGAGTCCGGTAGTGGTTGTGCCCTCTGTGCAGCTGTATCGGACCAGAGTGTGTAGGGTGTGTATGGGGAGTGTGAGTGGGTGTATTACATGCTTTCTTGTGTGTCTAGGTTGAATGTGTTTTTGAGTGAGCAAGAGGGTGGGATTGTGTGACTGTGTTTGTGTGTGACTGCCTATCTGTCAGGTAGAGTCTTGGACTCCTCCCCTTTCCTGGGACATCTTGTGGTGCTATAACATCTTGACCTACCCTCCCACTGCCACATTTCCTGCTGGTGGGTGGTGCCTCAGTCTGCCTGCTTATTTTGCGTCTGGGGCTGGAAGTTTTGGGCATCTGTCGGCTCACTCCCGGTGGCTGCCTGGTGGGGTCCAGGCCCCTGGGCTCTGTCGAGTTTCCGCCGGGGTTGGGCGCCCTTGGGTTCCGAGCTCAGTCTACCCTTGAGTGGGTGGCTTCGGTCAGGCTTGGAGGCTTGCCGTTGTTATCTTCTGGGCCTTCTGCACGGCTGCTGGTTGGTCCCCCTGGGGTGATCCTCTGGGCCTTGGGGTCTCCACACTCTGGGGGAGACCACGGGATCTTTAGGACTTGGATCTCCTCCATCTCCTGCGGGTCTTCTGGTCTGTGGTCTCTCACAGACCAAGCCTAACTAAGTGTGGCATTAGAGGGTAAGCTTAAGGTGATAAAAAGAATAAAAACAACGCCACCTAGGGAATTGCACCCTAGGATTAAATACCGTAAAGCCATTCACTCAAAAAGTTACCAAAACTGGTGGTTCCATTCTCCAAGTTTATTTCACAAAATAAAAAAACAAATAAAAGCTCTGAATGAAAAAGGGATCCAATATTCTAAAAACAGCCAGTTGGAGCTTACCAGACAGGGCTAACTAAAAAGGAAGTAGTGGGCATCCACCGCCACCAGGACACCCGTGAAACACTACACACGTGAAGACGAAAAACCCCACCACCAACGAACAGCACGCCACACAAGGAGGGGAACAGGATGCCACACCAGAGGGAAGAACCACACCCGCGGGCAGTCTCCAACTAAAAAAAAGATAAAACACAATTAAAAAACTATATCAATAAAAAAAGGAATGAACGTGTGTCACGACTCCACCCGAGCGCTGCTCGTAGTCCTTGTTGCGGTGGTTAGTCTTTTGAAGAGAAAAAGCGTTCTTTATAGCCTCAGCTGGATCCACCGATGGTACCCTCGGGCCTCGACCAGGCCCCCGCCTGACACAACCCGTTGTTCGGGTCTCAGTGATTGAAGGGGGGTCCTTCTGGCTTCCTCCAACTCCAGCACGCCACTCTTACGGCAGTAAGCTGCTAGGAAAACAAACAAGCGAACACGGAGCAGAACAGCTCCCAACGAGTCGTCACAGCAAAGGCAAAGCAGCAGCTTCCGGGAAGCAACTGGGGGCTAACAGCAACTAATCACTGCCTTTATCCTATAATAAAAAAAGAAACATGATTAAAACACCTATTTCATGGCTGAAGAGTAAAGCATGTGCCGACTACATACCAATCAGGCAGTTCCTCCAACAGCAAATGATTACTTGTTAGCTGGTGTTCCTATTTACAAAGCGGAGGCTTAATATAAACACAGTGAGAAGCACGTGAGGGAAACAGCTTCAACATACCGACTCTACTCCAGATGAACGTAACAAGAGGGACCCACGACAGGATAATCTGTACAACAATACGTTGTTAAGTAATGGAAGGCAAAGAAAGTAGCATGACCACGTTAGCAATATTACCTGCAGGATGAGACGAGGGGGCGTGACCTGGATTAGCAAACAGTTCAGCGTTCTACCACTGCTGAATGCCATTGGTCTTTTATAGTTGTACAGCCTGCTAGTGATTGGTTACCACTAATGGCTGACGCCTTCCACTAATCAGGAGAGGAAATGCTCTCCCACTACATAAGTTACCTAACAGAGAAAAAAGCTCAGCCAATCAGGGTATGGGTGGGCATGGGCAGAACAGTTAGTCTCTCTTAAAGTGACAGAGTCCTGAAACGGTTCATTCTGGAGGGTACTGAAGATGTCAAGAATTAAGCTGCTGAGATCACGTTATTCAATTCAATTTAGTTTATTTGTATAGCGCCAAATCACAAGTCATCTCAAGGCACTTCACAAAGTAAACATTCAATACAGTATAGTTCATTAAGCCAATCAGTAAAAACGTTTCCTATATAAGGAACCCAGCAGATTGCATCAAGTTATGGGAGAGGGATTTTGTTCAAATAACTTCAAAAACAGATTCAGAGCTCTCTGAGCCTTTATTCAGAAACTGAAGCAGGTGCTACACAACAGGAGATCATGAGGTCATCGAAATAGAGAGGCTGTAGCACACTGATCAGTTTTAAATTTTTAATGGAGCAAGCAGAACTGATGTTTCGACACCGACGTGTCTTCCTCAGATCCTCTCTACTTCCATAACTTCATAATTATGTTTGTGTCAACCATAAAACTATTATAACTAGTGTAACTTTAAATGAGACGTTATCTGTCCTCTCTGAAGGGTAAACATGAATATATTTTAGTTTCTTGGTTTTTCCTGCATGTGTTGAGTGTTTAACCTGTTTTACCTCCTTCATTAGACTTTCTAACTTCACTTCTTTTTTAGTTTTTTATATAGCTCAGGCTTTTGCTTCAGTGAAACCATTGACAGCCCTGGTATTTGGCAGTGATCTGATCTAGTCATGCCTTGTGGCTGTGGGCATCCCTCCAGTACCAATCCCACCGAGCAGGTCTGATCGTCTGCCTGTCTGCCTGGGAAAATGAAATTAGGGAAGACATGATGGCACAGTCACCCTCTCCCCACTCGAAGGGTGATTGCATTAGCAGGGCATAAACTCGATTTGGTGCTTTTCTATGGCCACTGGAGAGGAATTGATTTGGATTTAGCCTAAATGGTTCAGCCTCTTGTCCTCAACTAAGACAGATCCTTTTTGAGGAGGGACATTGGTGTTATAATGACATAATGGTGAGAAAAAAGGTGAATGGAGGGCTAGAAAGGAGATCAAAAGAGTAAAGCATCTTGTGTTTTAGAGAAAAACATATTTTGCCTCTCGATTAGGGAATTAAAATCTGTTGGTTAGAGATGATCTGAGCTTTGTGACATGGTGCATGATCCTGCTGGAAGTAGCCATCAGAAGAAGGGTCCTTTTGGTCATAAAGGGATGGACATGGTCAGCAACAAAACTCAGGTAGGCTGTGCTGTTTAATCTAGACTAAAGTGGGACTAAGGGGTCCAAAGTGGGACGTTACATTTTTGTTTTCATTTCTGACATTTCTGTTCTTGCTCAGTTTTTATTTCCATCCACATTGTCCTTCTGGACCTTGCTGAGCCTAGTAATGTTTAGTCAGGATGTAGGCATCAAAGAACTCATCACATTTTCGGACAATGATAACATGTTGTTATTTCACATTCCATTTATGCTGAAGTGTGAAGGACGTTCACACAGAGACATTCTGAGAGTAAAAACCTCTCTGGAAGCTTTCTGCCAGCTGTAATTACAGAAGGTCATGGTTTGTTATTGACTAGTAGCCAAAACGTAGCCTGTTGCTTCGTATCATTATGCTAATTTAACTCTATGATTACTCTGCCGTGCCTTTTAGCTCTCAATAGAACTGCATAACCCAGTGTACAGTGTGTGTGTGCGCATGCACATGCTTGTGTATGTGTGCACGTGCATGCATGCTGGTGTGTGTGTGTGTCAGCCTAACATTTCTAGTATTAACAAAGGAACCTAAATTTAACACAAAGCTCCACTGAAAGATGTGACTCAAAATGTTGTGTGTCTACAGTTTTCTACACAGTTAAAGCATTTCAATCAGGAAGTGAATGAACTGGTCCATTGATTTTGCAGAGGACAAGAGTAAGATTTGATGAACAATTATAAACAACACCTTCCAGAAATATAAAAAGCTTAGCTACTGAATCTTTTTCAAGCAAATATTTTACAGTGTTGATAATTTTATTTTACTTCCCAGCCAGAACACATAGGTGGGCCCCATATGGGCTCTGTATGGGCAAGCTGTATGGGTCCCAACAGGATTTGTCCGCGGTCTCCATGGTGGCCCTACAGGGGTTTGCTGGTGTTTGAGTCAAATCCTCTGAAAACCCTCGTAGGTCCCGTTAAAATCTATGTGGGCAAAAATATTTCTGGACAAACCCCCATGGGGCCATCATAGAAACCGCAGACAAACCCTGTTGGGACCCATATGGCTTGCCCATATAGATCCCATATGGGGCCCACCTATGCTGGCTGGGTTTAAGGCATTTTCTGTTCATGACTCCTGATAACCTTGGTCATTCTAGTGATCAAATCTGTATACATTCCCTTTGACTGAATAATGAGGACTTGAACTAATCAATCACCTTGTGGGATGCTGATCTAAGGTGAACTTACCTGGCTAGATAAGTAATGATTATGACCACATGTGATGACAACAACAAAACCAGTTATGTTCTAATATAAATGTAGAAATAATCCTATTTGCAATTATGAATTTTACTTAATTGGGGTCTTGTTTCATATCACACAGTGACATTTAAATAGTTTAGGTTAGTGTTTCTTGTTTATAATGCTGTCTGTTAGGGGTTATTGTTTATTTCAATTAAAATGATTGGACATACATTTTAGTATCCTCAAGCCTTTTTAGTAATTTATATATTTGCAGTAATTTAAAGTATATATAATAAATTATATTAAAAGGAGATACACATTTTATTGCATATGTGTAGATTTTTAATAAAAAAGTAACTCAATACTTACTTTTCCTGGTAATTAGTTACTTTTATAATATTGTAACTCAGTTACTTTTGTGAAGGAGTAACTTGTTGCAATAACATATTACGTTTTCAAAACACTGGTTATGAAATAATTAACTGAAAAAGGCTTGGGCTTCGTTAAAACATCAAATCCCACATGCGACCCAAATCAGATTTTTTAAAACAGTTTGAATAACACAGATCTGAGTTTTTTCAAATCCAACCTAGGACACTTTTATATGTGGTACTGAATCGGATACGTATCTGATGCTTTTGAAAGCAACATCAGTCTGAACGGTCATGTTGCATTAAATCTGTCTCATTGGTCACTGATTCAGCGAAGTGAGTATCGTGTCTTGACATTTTCAAGAAGAAATACTGTCAGAGGTTTTCAGAGGTCTGTCTGGACTTCCTGGAATTGTGGATGAGCTCTGTCAGTGAAGCCTTCACATCACAATTTCCTGGTTTCAACTCCACATAGCGCGTTCTGTGTGACTACTTGTCTTTTTCTGCCCATGACAGCCACTTTAGGGTCGTGAATCATTCACACTGGAGAGAGTTTGCTGTTGCATTTCAGTTATAGTGTGAACAATCACACAGTGTGAACAATCACACAGTGTGAACGTAGCCGTCGCTGACAAATATCTTATGTTTAATAAATCATATTAATACTTTGAATTTCTTGTATTTGTATTTGTTTTTGTGAGTGTTCGTCATCATCTTCACCATTTATTTCTATAGCACCTTCCACTACCTTCGCAGAAGCCCAAGGTGCTGTACACTATCACAGTACAACAGTAGACAATGAGGCAAAAACATTGTAAAAAGAATATGAAAACAGCATATATCATACAAACAAGTATATAAAAACAAAATAAAACACAAGAACAATAAAAAAAAAATAAAATAATAATTGAAAATAAAAAAAGCCAGAATAAAACCAAATTTGACTGAGAACTCAAGCGGACTCAAGAACAATAAAAAGATAAAATCACAATAAAACCAAAATTGACTTGGGACTCAAAGGGAAAAGGTCAGTCGGTAGAAGTGTGTCTTTAAACGAGACGTTCAAGACTGGAAGGATGGTGCCTGCCTCACAAGCAAAGGTAACGCATGCAAGAGGTTTGGGATCACCACAGAAAACTCACGACCCCCCCTAGATTTGTATCTAGAGCGCGGCACTTCCAAGAGTTCCCTGTCCAGGGAACGCAAGGGCCTTGAGGGGTCGTACGTATGGAGCAGCGAGGAGAGATAGTTAGAGGCAGTGCCCTGTAGGGCCTCATATATGCAGAGCGGGATTTTAAACTGAACCTAATACTCAACCGGGAGCCGGTGAAGATGGGCCAATACAGGAATGATATGCTCCCTCTTCCTAGAACCAGGCAAGAATCTCGCCTCAGAATTCTGGACAAGTTGAAGGCGGCAATTAGCCTTTCGCCGGCCCCGCCCCCCAAAACGGCTATTGTCCAATCACACATCATAGCAACTGTTACTATCCGACAACTTCAAACAAGATGGTGAAGTTAAGCATTAGAGTAGTCGTGTCTCCTTCGTTGGTATTGTCAGAACCTCCTCATCAAGCTCAACCAGCAACAGTCAAGACTGTTGACCCACTTGTTTGTCGGATTTAGCAACAGTAACTAAGGGGGGCAGGGCTCGGCGAAAGGTCAATTGCACCTGAGCTCCCACCAGCATATACAGCTCTACAGTAGTCAAGGTGTGACAATACAAATGCATGCAAAACCTGTTCTAAATGGGCCCTCAACAGTTATGATTCAGGACCATAGTGATGCTGTTGGTAGCACAGTTTCCTTGTAGCAAGAAGGTCGCAGGTTCTGCATCCTTTCTGCATGGCGTTAGCGTGTTCCGTTTCATTCCACAGGCAAAAACATTCACTGGAGACTCTAAATTCTTCCTAGGTGTGTGACTGGTTGTTTCTCTCTGTGAAGACCTGTCCAGGTTGTCCCACTCTTCTTGCCCAATGTCAATGATCCATGATGCATCAGTGATCTGAATTTTACAATTATTTTTGGAATGTATAGTCATTAGACCTCAGTTACAAAATGTTTTACCTCATTTCAGCAAAAATAAACCATGAATGGACCAAAGCTGCCTTTATGAAACTGCAAGGGGAAAACTCCACCTGCCAAAAGTGAAGCCAACGGGGGAAGTGACAAAAACTGCTGCCCCCCCAATCCACTAGGACCTTTATAGAGCCAAAGTGTCATCATCCTTCTGTTGAAGTCGATTAACTCTAACTTATTTTTCTCTTTTCTCACTAATCATTGGTGAGAGAGCGCCAAGCCAGGATGACATTTTGAGAAAGATGTCCTTCATGTTATAATATGTAAATTCCAGTATTGTTGCTAAGGGTACAGCACGACTCATGTTCCTCTTCCTGTCGTTTTATTCTTTCCTCACGTCTCTCCCTCCAGGGCAGTGAAGTGTGACACTATCTATTACACAGCTCTGTGTATTTGCATTCCTGTTCAGAAGTCAGTGTTTTTAATAAAGTCAGAACAGATGATGTTCTGCTGCTTGGTGGAGTTGGGGTGGGGTGTAGTGGAAAGGAACTGCATCAAAGTTCTGAAATACACATGGAAATAAGATGTGCTGCCATCAAAAGGGATGGTGGGGGGCAGCTGAATTTTAATGGTGTCTTTATTCATTTAGTGACGTGTGAGCAGGAGTGTGTGCTTCTGGTTCATATACAGATGAAATTGGTTTAATACAACACTGTGACTGTTGCTGGCTGTTCTAGTGGTCCTTAATGAGCTGAATAATTGAGTTCTCTCTCTCTCTCTCTCTCTCTCTCTCTCTCTCTCTCTCTCTCTCTCTCTCTCTCTCTCTCTCTCTCTCTCTCTCTCAGCTCAACAGTTTTACTTTGAATGATTTTCCTGTAAAACAGGTCATTGATCTCTGATTAATAGATGTAAAGTGACTGCAAGTATGTTTTTTCTGTAAGAATTTTCAAACATCTTACTTTTATGTTTTGGAATCATTTGATTCATAATTTATCCACATCTTTTTTCTAATAAGCAGTTCAGTAGAAAGGTGATGGTGATGATAGTGATGGTAAATAAATGTTGGCCTGTATTTATATAATGCCTCCTAGAGTCCTAGAACCCCCCAAGGCACTTTACAACACAACTGTCATTCACCCATTCACACAATTGTGATGATGGTCTCGTAATCAAAGGTTTGCTGGATCGAGTCCCGCTAAGTCTGTTGTTGTGTCCTTGGGCAAGACACTTTACCATCCTTGCCTGCTGATGGTGGTTGGAGGGACCAGTGGTGCCTGGGTACGGCAGCCTCGCTTTCGTCAGTGTGCCCCACGGCAGCTGTGGCTACATTGTAGCTCATCACCACCAGCGTGTGAATGTGTGTGTGTGTGTGTGTGTGAGTGGGGGGTTGTAGAACCATAGAAGACATTAAACTAATACAGGCCCTTTATCATATACAATCGTTAGGGCCATTTCCACTGTCAGAACTGTAGAAGGGCTTCTCTTATTAAAGGTAGACACCGGGTACCGCATGCCAGTTGAACACCATTCCCCTTATTATTATTATTATTCTACTGACAACCTATCTTCCACTCCCCAAATCACCCCCATGGCGCCACCTACAGGCACCATGTGTTATTGTCCTGAACATCACTACAAGAACTTCAGGGCAATTTTACCAGAACTTTGCAGCATGCGCGCGTCTCCACTTCAGAGGCTGACTGAAAGGGACATTTCTGGACGATTTTCAGGAACCAACAGAGAACCTGAGCTGGGGCAGATACACAGAAAAGAGTCTCTGAGTGGAACATTTGGTTAACTCATGCTGATCAGTAACTCAGTAGAAAATGGCATTGGCCGACGTCGCCAAAACAACCTGCATTTGTAAAATTGGAAGAGTTGGTGGTGAAGTGGAATAGAAGGAAAGAAAAATAAGCAGTGTTCATGCTGCTCTAAAATCACCCTTACTAAAAACCTGCAACACTGAAAAATGCAGCAGAAATACCCCCCAGTGCCGTAATTTACTGAGTTGTGTTGTCTCACACAGCACTAAAAATTATGCTTCTTCTGGTCTTTGAACACCACTTTTTACATCACACAGCTATTTAACTGGCACACAATGATGGCAGAGGAGTTAAGTGCCCACCCTGTTGCAGGTTCGAGCCCCATCTGTTGCAGCCATTGTGTCCTTGGGCAAGACATTGTTCCTGCTGGTGGTGGTCGGAGGGACCGGTGGTGCCAGTGCTCGGCAGCCTCGCTTCTGTCAGTGTGTCCCAGTGAAGCTGTGGCTACAATGTAGCTTATCACCACCGGTGTGTAAGTGTGTGTGTGTGTGTGTGTGTGTGTGTGTGCAAGGATGAATGACTGATTATATTGTAAAGTGCCTCTGGGGGCTATAGAAACCTGGAAGGCGCTATATCAAATACAGGCCATTTACACATGTCCCACTCAGCTGTGACCTCATGACAGAATTCATCTGCTGTGTAAAACACAGACAGAAATCCTCGTTAACATATTTCCAGACTGGGATCTGAATTTTTGTGTCAGAACCAGGTTCGATTATGGAGCTAAATGGTATGAATAAAGAGAGGATGCAACAGCTCGCAATATACGTAATGAAACATAAAAACAACGTATGATGATGATGATGATGAGGATGGTGAGGATGCTGATGGTGATGATGATCAAGTCTCCTCTCTCATCTCATTGAATTTTATTTTTTTCACCTGGATGTTTATTTGGAAGCTTCCATCTGCTGCAACAGAAGCTAACTGGCTTCTGTCTAACTCAGGAGGAGATTATTTAGTTCTCTTCTCTTCTAAATGAACCAGCTTCATTCTCAGCTGCTTCTAAAGTTTGGCCCATCTCAGCTTCCTTAAATCATCATGTTAATGATTTGATTGAAATCTCTAACACCTTCTGTTAACTGTTTTGAGGACTTGGTGAAATGAAATTAGCAAATTTGGAAACCTTTGAACTGCTTGAAGTTGATAAAACCACACTTTCCTGTGTATCTATACATGATGAAAAGAATAAAAATGAAGATTTGAACATGTTTGAGCACCACTTTTAAAATTCCCTTCCTACCTCAGTAAATCCAGAAGTAAATAAATCAGTTTTTGTCTAAACTATAAGCTGCTTCTGTAAAAGATTTGCTCATTTTTTCTCTGAGCTTTTGTGAAAGACTCTAGACAGACGACTCGACTGGAGTTTCTCTTTTAATATTGTCTTTCTCTTTTCACCTGTCAGTCTCCTACTGTCTCAACAGCCAAAGGGTCAGATTGCATCCTTTCTCTAGATGTTTTAAAGCAACTGACTGACAGCTGGATTGGACCACCAAGTTGCTCACCCAGGATGCATAATGACCAACATGTCAGACACCCATCCACGATCAACATGAAGCAGGATGAAAATCTTAAGAACAAAATCTACCTCTAATATTTATCATGCATCCCAAAAAAAAAAAAAAACATCACTTTTTTCATGTGGAAACACTTCATGAGCTAAAGGTTACTAGATCAGGTCTGATGTTATTTGTAGTCGAATGTTCTATCTTCATCCTGGAGTTCTTGTGTGGAGGGAGTCACTGAGAATGGATCCAGACAGCCTCTGTATCTGTATGGATTCAGCTGCCGCTCCCTCATCAGCTTACTGGACCACTCCACATTTTGTTCTGGCAACTAGTGATGTGCGATACCACCGATTTCCTTTCCGATCCGATACCAAGTAAAATGAGGTCCAGTATCGACGATACCGATCCGATACCAATACTTTGCTCAAAGATTTTTTGTTTCAAAAATTAAAATACAAAGTAATATATTAAAATACATAATTATAAAATACATAATTAAATACATTTGTTTAGACCTACTTTGGGAAATATTCAGTTAAAATACACCAACTAATTGAGAATAAAACAATGGAATACTTCCTACATTTTTAAAGTTAATCACAGTTTCATCTTCTGTACGTTCGTTCTGTGTATCTTTTACTTACTTGTTTTACTTTTTTGTTCTTTTTAAAACACAGATAGGAGATTTTTTTACCTTTTCTGCTGACGTTTCGATCATCACTGTGATCTTCTTCAGAGCTAAGCTGCTAAAAGCAGCTTCAACTTCCGCTTCCGTTTATGTGCGGGCAGCAGGGGACAACATCGCCCCCTGCTGCCCGCGCTTTCTTCCTTGATGACGCAGTCCCATGCGTGGTCCAACGTGTACACCCCGTCGTTCCTGTTCATGGTCCCATGTCCACGTCTCCTTATTTCAATAGCTTCTTTTATCCATCTTTTATATTTCTGTTGTTCAGTGTTGACAATCCTTGTGCTGTCCCAATCCATGATGTGGTTCTCTTTGGTACAATGGTCTGTGACTGCTGATTTCTTCATTGTGCTCTCTGCTTCCTGTCTTACTGCTCTTGTATGTATTCTGTGTGTCAAGACAAGTAGAATACTGATAAGATATTTGTATGTGTTGACACATTCTTGTGTTCAGCTGAAACTAATCAGCATATCTGTAATTTTAGAACTGAGAATCAAAGACTCAAACATGGGAGATAAAGATGTGTGCATGTATTTTGTTTTTTATTCTTTGGAACTACAGAACAGGCTCAATGCACCATTTATTTCAATAACACCAGTCTCCTCTGTGGGCTACGTGGTGATGCAGTTTGCCTCACAGTGAGAAGGTCATGGGTTCAAATCCTGGATGTAAACTTTCGGCATGGAGTTAGCATGTTCTCCTCATGCATGTGTGACTTTTCTCCAAGTTTTGTGCTTTGTCCTTTTACAACACACCATTGTAGTATGTAAATAAGTTTCATTAAAAGCCAGACGTAGATTTCATTGGTTATTGTTTATTTTTAAATGTATATTCTTTGACTTGCCAGCGAATTTAAAAATGTTTTTGGTGCACTCTAGATGTCAGTATAATACTAGATTTAATGAACACATTTTTTTATTGTACCTATTTATAAGAAAGAAGTGGGAAGACTGGTTTTTAGTGTTAAAGCCCCACTTGACTGGAATAATCTACCTGTTGACATACGGTCAATTACTTCTTTTCAATTATTTAGGAACACTGTTGATTTACATGTCTTACCCTCTTGTAATTGCTTCTAAGTTATTACTTGTCATCTAGAATGTTTGTGAGTTTGGCTAACTTAGTTTTGTTTGTCACCACCGAGAAGTCTGAGCTCCTCACCACATCTCAAAGGCTGAGAGGAGAAACTCTGTTTAGCCACTTGTATTCATGTACCTGTTCTTTCATTCATTACACACAGATCATGACCATTAAGATCGACCAGTAAGTAAGTGCTTTGCTCTCTGGTTAACTCCATCTTCACCTCAATTGACCAGTCCAATATCCACTGCAGACACTAATCCATCTGTAGGTCTGCTCCATCCTTCCCTCACACGTGAACAAGACTCAACAACAACAGCTATTCCTAAACTTTGTATTTGTTTGTTGTTTGTTTTGCCAAAATTAGCCTTTTGTGATCTCTCTATGAAGCTGTTGGAGCTTTTTTCCACCCACGATGTTGAAACTGTTCTATTTTTACAATGAAAAAAATGTGTTGCATTTTGTTAACAAAGCAAAAAAATGTAAAAGTTCGGGGACATAAAGGAGTTTAAACTGCAAACCGGAGACCTGTTTACTTCATTCAACGTTGTTCATTCTACTTTGTAGAGCTGGATTTATTCCTGCTCATTCCACATGGAACCCAAAGTAATCCCTTTGAAATGACTTATTGTATTTTGCTTTACAGACAATGTCATCATTTGTTTTAATAGAGAGCTGCTCCTAATAACATGCCCCAATGAAAAGGTCAATATTATCTCTCCAGCATGGGCTATATGAGCTGGGGCCCGGGAGGCAGATTGGGGAAATGAAAGAGAGGGAGAGCCAGCGCCTATTAACATTTATGAATAATTTAATCCTGCATAGCTGGCCAAAGTCCAAGTGCATAATTCACTAATTGCAATCAGAGAGGGAAAGCTGTGGCAGCAGAGACCTCTAGGTGTGTGTGTGTGTGTGTGTGTGTGTGTGTGTGTGTGTGTGTGTGTGGCTCAGCGGCATGAAGGTTGGAGGATTAGCGGATTTAAAAACAGGAACCCAGCAAATCTCCCAAGCCACCGAACCAGATCGGTTATTAAACCGGCCAACACCTAGAGGTCTGTGGAGCTGGAGATGTTTGACCGTCTCACCATCCATCCATCCGTCCGTCCGTCCGTCCGTCCGTCCGTCCGTCCGTCCGTCCGTCCGTCCGTCCATCCATCCATCCATCCATCATATCGTTGTATAGTACAGACTTTGTTTACTTGGTTTATTGACAAGTGCGGCCATGTTCTCTTGACTTATGGGTAAATGGGTCACATCATCAAGTTTGGTTCGTGTTTAAATATCAGCACAACACTGTTGTCTACTAACAGCCGTCAGACAAACCTTTAATTTTCCTTACATGCATTTTTCCACATCTTACCCAGCTGTTGAATCACTCAGCTAAACCCTCTCATCACTTTTCAGATCCAGAACGCTGCTGCCAGAGCTCTGATGAGAGTTTCTCCAGGTTCAGTATCCAGAACTGAGTAGATCTTCTATTAGAGATTTTCTTGTTCCAGAAGTTCCAGCAGAGCTCCTGGCTCTCAGACTGCAGTTTGGTTCCTAGAGGTTCTACAAGGAGACAGAACTTTCTGTTCTCAGGCTCCTCTCTGGTAGAACCAGCTTCCAGTTTCCATATGTGTCTAATTTTAAGACCAGGCGTCAGAATTTCTTCTTTGATAAATGTTCCAGTTAGGATTAGCTTGGATTATCCTGGCTCATCCCTTTAGTAATGGGGATTTAGGTTGGAAGACAGAATGTTCTTGGTCAGGAACCACGTTATTTTGTTCAAATGTAAAAAGCTACAGAACTAAGAGACTAGTGATGTGCGAGTCATGAACGAATTGTTCAATACTTGAGAATCACTTTACTGACTCGTGAATCACGATTCACAATCCCGACTGACTCATTCACTGACTCGTCCCTGTTACTGTTAGCAAACTAATTTCATTAGTAGAAATATATCTAGCTTGCCATTAAAATTGTGGAAAAAAACAACAGCCAGTTTTTATGAAACCATTTCCTTACCTGCTCTGGGCTGGAAGAAAAAACCCTGAGTACAAAGCTCACATCACGAGAACAGCTCCTTTATTTTACAGTAGCATCGCTCTGCTAACAGCACGTTTGAGTCACTCGCCCTTCCTGAGAGTTAGCTCACAATGGCCGGTGTTAAATCATTGCATGAACGAATCACTCAGTCCCTCCATAGCTGGCCTCAGAGGACTAACGACTCACTCACCCCCCTCCCTCCCGGGTCTGGGCTCAAACGAGTCACTCAGTGGAAGCTCGAGGTACTACATATGACTCACTTACCCCTAATCCATCTCTCAGCTTAAACGAGTCATGACTAATGCAGCTCGCGGTAGGAATCATTCACCCCTCCCACCTGGGTCTCAGCTCATACGAGTCACCAAGTAGAAGCTCGCAGTACTCACTCATCCATCCCTTCCAGCTCTCAGCTGCAGAAACTCAGGTCGCCTTATCGGGGAAGAGTCGCTCCTTCACCTGAGCTGAACTACGATAGTGTGACTCACGCAAAGATAATAAGCAGATTAAAGAAATAATATATTAAAGCTACAATGTTCTAAATAGTAAATCTAAAAAAAAAAAAAAAAAGGAAAAAAATTTAATGAAGTGGCTCTCTTAAATTTGTCTAAAAACCTCAGCCAATAGTTGCTTTCAGACCAAAGGCAACTATTGGACCATCCAGTTGTCGGTCTTGATGAACCGCTGCACTTCCCTGGGTCGTTCACTCATCACACACTCATGTATTTAGCAACAGAACACCACTGGTGTGAGAGGTTCTCTGCTCAATAATAGCAGAGGAGAAACAGCCGGCTGCTACCACTTCAACTTTAGGACAAACTACCAGTCCCAAAAAGAAAAACACCATTTGAAGTCACAGATAACAAAAGATGTTTGGACCTAGAAAACGGCGACTGGTGATCTTGTGTCCTCTGGCATTACGGGTCTCTGGTTCCGGCAGAAGCGTCTCAGGGAAGATACCTGAGGGGAGGGGTGAGTGTTCTTTGGCCATGTTTGCATTCAAAACCTAGCTTGTTCTGTAGATTCACTAAAGCAGCTTTAAACTCAGTTCCACCAGTTTGTTTTTTGCACTCTGGGCAGCTCAAATGACTCAAAAAACCTGATTCATTTTGATGAGTGACTCATTCAAACTCAGTAAAAAGAATCGAATTTACCATCACTACAAGAGGGATCCTATTTTTACATATTGGAAGTTAACATCCATTGCTTTTAATTCAAGAAAAATAAAACCTCAGCATAAAGCATAAAAAATTGTAGTACAATGTATTAGAAGAAAAACTTGTAGTGAACAGGGATGGTCAAAAAAAATATTTGGTTTAAAATACCAACTTTGCTTTTTGTCTATAAAATCTGTTCTAAATGAAGGAAAAGAACAAAAAGCTCAAATTCTTCCACAGAGAACATGTTTAGGATGTTATCACAGCCCCTTCAATCATTCATCTCTAAATGTGACACGTCCCGGATGTCAGACAGGCCGATCCCTCAGAGCAGCACTAACTAGATCGCGACAGAACAGATATGGTATTGAACGAAGGACTAAAAGTTCTGAGGTGGTGCTTTTGTTCATTACAGTCTACCTGATAAATGGCTCACGGTTTCACATTGTTTCAGCAAATAGTTTCCAATCCCTCCTGCTTCTACCAGCGTCTCTGAGAAGAGCCTGCTGCCCATCAACAACACAAGTTTCATCTTTCTCTACACGTGTCGTCTTGTGTTGTCATTTGTTTCTATCTCACTGACAGACTAGGGGTTTAAAATGACCGGACAAACATCTGCAGCCATTGCCTCTCTCATAAATACTGACTTCAGCCTCAGCCTTTGAGACCAGGTGATTTCTCTGACATGTGAAATGGACTTTGTGAAACGAGAGAGGCAGCACGGACTTCTTCAGTGATGAAGTGTGCCAAAATTAAGCTTTATATTAAACATCCAGATATGTTCTCATTTGTTTATGAGGTTTCTGATCAAAACCTATAACTTCAGATGAAAATGATCTTCAGTCACCTGGATATCAAGGTGAATCATCAATGGAAGAACTGATCTACCTGTCTCTAGCTCTGATTATTGTTTGTTTCATCCTAAAATTCTTCTCTCGACTGTAATACCATCTCCATGGTTCTGATGGTCAGCACATTTTCAAGATTTATCACTAATAAATACTTTTTGTGTTTTAATTTTTATTCATTTTTGTGTAATTAAGAACATTCTGAAGAAATGTGGGATGGTACCAAGTAGCGGTGTAACAATATCCAAATCTCACGATACAATATTTATTGAGATATTGTGGGGAGGCTCATGATAATAACACTCACAACAGAAAATACTTTGACTGGAATCCTCCGTTCTGGGTTCACCGCTGTAGCCTCCATACTCCATGTTTGTTTATCTTTGCTGTGTGGGCTGCACGCACTCCCATTGGCGAACTGGCCGATGACGCAGAAGCAAAGGATCATGGTCTATGTAGTTTACTTTGCTATGCTCTGGTGGAGCAGACTGAAAATTGTTACTTTTACCTCAAGACGTACTGTACGATATCGTGACAAGACCACGACGATATTGTGGTCATTTTACTACGACGATATCGCGATATTGCCAATATTGTTACAGCCCTAGTACCAAGGCATCTTCCAGCCAAAATCCCAACATCACCTCATGAGTCCAGATAAATCACTCACAGATCAGAAATATTAAATCTGCTGCCACTGCTTCATTAAGGTCTCCATGGTAACCACTCACTGGTGACTTAGTTATGTCACTATGCAGATCACTATGGTAATCACTATTAGCACCCCTTTGGTTCATTATGAGTTTAAAGACTCATGAATTTATGGTTAAAAGGTTTTTTTTGTGGTTGTGTTGTGAAAATGAAAAATACTCTGCTGTCTTAATTGTTATTTTTGTTGTATGATTTGAGGACCCGCTCGAAAATGAGATGACACATCTCAAGTGGTTTCTATCCTCATAAAGTATAAGTTAAATAAATAAAAGGCTTTTGAAGGACATCTCCAAAGTTCAAGTGACATCATAGGTTCATTGAGTATTTAAATATCTCCAAGAATCATCAAATTTAAACTGTGACTTAGTCTTCAGAGTTCCAAAATGGTAGGATTAACTTACCCATCGCACCACAATCCCAATGTAAGTGATGTACTGTAGTTGAGTATTGTTGACATTGTTTTATTGATTTCATCTATGTAAAACCGGACTGTTCCTGATTAAACCTCATTCTGATGAGCAATTAGCAAGATTTTTGTTTTTGTTAAAGCTGTGTTTAACGAAAACAGCCAGAGACCATGAGCTGGATAATAGCAAGGCTGCATCAGCACCATTAATGCTAAACACAATATCATAAAAAATAATCTCATTTCACAGAAACAAAGATAAAAACACAAGTTTACATGAAACCCAACTGCAGATAAAAAGCACACCCACGATTTACAAATCATGACAATAAAAGTTAAAACACAACAAGCTCCCGAGTCCATTATAATGAACAACACACTTTTGCTTCACACATTCCATTCGTTTGGATCTGCAAACGAACACATCAGACTGTTTATTTCTGAGCATTTTGTCAAAAGTTTTGTGTTAACTGTGTCGAAAACCATAAACATGTATATGAATGTAGGCAGCCGCTGCCTCCTGTGGAGTCCATCCGATCGTACATCTGTTAACAGCACGTTTGCCTCCAACAGCCCAGCCTCCAGAGGGTTTGCACTGAGCTATAAGCTTTCCCATACATGCTCATATCCATAAGTTCAGAAGCCTACATTTATGTGACTAGACTTTTTGTTTTTGTATTTGAGTTTTCATTAGTTGCAGGTTGCCGTCTGAGGAATGCACAGCACCTAATGAGTTCCACTAGAACTCTCAGGCTTCATTCCAGAGTCAACATCAGAGATCAATATGCCCATCTGCATTAATGTGAAAATGTATGCAGCCGATGTTTGCCCTTTTATAATAAAGCCATGTTCTTACATGTATTGGTTTTAGTTGTTCAGCCCCCACCACCCCCAGCTAGAAATGAGGGCTTGGGATCTGTTTGAATAAGGCAGAGAGAGCGCACTATCCCCTTGTCTCTGGGGTGCCTGTGTCAGAAATTCAAATACAGGAGAAAGAAAGAGAAATGAAACGGGGGAGATAGGGGTGATTTCTGTTTCCTCTCGGCTAATGGTCGCCCATACATTACGAGTGGAGCAGTGTCACTTATTAAATCTCAGATAGATGGAAACTCATTGTGTAGCTGCAGCCTTTTAGCCCACAATGAGCTGACAGACATTTGACACTTTAACCAGCCTGCTAATGTGACCTTCTGGATTCCTCTGCATAGTTTGAGCCATGAGATAACGCTTGTCAGGGGTCAGCTGGATATTAGTGAAAAGCACCGGTTTCATCTCATTTGGGAGCCAAGAGAGGCCAGTCATACTCCATCCGCCTCCGGTTCTGCCGACACTGACAGCACCACTGATGAGCATGTGTTTGGACTGGAGTTCATGGCTGCAGCCCCTAGATTGATGCCATGTTGATATTTAATGATGTGCTGCCAAACAAAAGCCAACACCGGAGCTGGACAACCCTGCCGGAAACTGTTGGCTTTGCTAAATGTCATTCTAATTATCCGCCTCATTTTGAATTACGTGTAGAAGTAAATGTTTTCACTATTCTTTGCCCTACTGGGCCTCGTGTTTTTTCTTTGCTCATGTAATGAAATGGAGCATCTATTTTTGTAGGTTCAAGTTACGGTGATCTACCGAAACGTTATATTCACTGACAGGTAGAGTAACACTGCTCCTCTTGTTGGTGTTCATTTAAACAAACACAGAGCAAACACAACAACAAATGGCAACAACGTTTTCAGCCATAACATGTTGCTCTGTATCTTTGATGAAATGTATTTGGAGAGCCGTGTTGGGAACATTACTTTAAAAAAGTAATTAAGTAATAATTACTAATTACATTGTCAAAAAAGTAACTTTATTAGTGACTGAGTTACAAGATTATAAAAGTAACTAATTACGTGGAAAAGTAACAATTGCATTACTTTATCATTAAAATATGCAAGAAGAATGGGATCCCCTCTTAATAGAGCTTACTTTATTTACTATAATTACTACAATACCAAAATATAAATGACTAAGTAGACTTGAACATAATAGAATGTATGTCCAATTGGTAATTATAAAATGTTATAAAATTGAATAATTGAAATGGTCACCTAACAGGAGGAATAACAAACAGGAAACATGACACTAATCTAAATTATTCAAATGTCTCTGTGTGATATGAAACAAGACCGCAATCAACTAAAATTTATAGTTGCAAGTAGGAAACACCTGCAAAGGGTTTGCAGTCTGAGTTGAATTACTGAAATAAATGGACAGGATTCAAATTTTTTTTTTACTGTCACTTGTATAATTGGGTGTTTTTATTAGCATTTCTATTACTCATAATCTAGTAACAGCATATCTATAAATAAAAATCCTTTAATATGACACTAGAACAGGCACAAATCAGATCGAGGACTTAAATTTACTAACTTGGGTCAGACCCAAATGTGGAGGTGCTGAAGCTGGGTGGTAAAGACAGTTAGTTAGTTCTAGTAACACCTGAGCACCCATGATGTGTTCTGAGACTGATACAATCAGTGTTACAGAGAGACAAATGAAATGATCAGGAAGGAACACTAACTGGTTGCAGTTGGATGGCTGGAGAATGATCTAGGAAGATAGAAGATCGTGGCGAGGAATTAATGATCTTAAATCTGAGCGGTGAACAGGTGAGTGGACCTTCCTTACATGGGAAGTCCTGCTGTTATGTGAAGAAGGGTACAGCTTCAGATTGCAGAGCAGATTCATGCCTACAGCAGCGAATCTACGGTCTCTGGGTCTGCAGCCTGATAACATCTCCCTCGTTCCTCACTGGCCGTGATGCGTTTGGATGTTAACATCCGCCCCTTTAGCTCCACAACAATGATGTGTTGACTTCACATTTCAATCTTTTTATGCATGATGTGTGCTAGACAAACAGTTCTGATTCATGGAGCTTCTACCTTCCAGGACTTCCAGGAGATGCTACAGATGTCTTGGTGTGAGGAACCACAGTAAACCTTCAGTGATGTAGTGGAGTCCATGTTATTTTACTAAGGCTAGGTTCACACTGCAGGCAAAAGCACATCAAATGCAACCCACAATTGATTTTTTTGTGACAGTCTAAACAGCACAGATCCGATTTTTTCAAATCCGATCCAGATCACTTTCATATGTGGTGCTGAATCTGAAACGTTTCTGATGGTTTTGAAAGCGATTTCAGTCTGAATGGTCATGTTGCATTAAATCCACCTCCTACGTCACTGAGTCAGCGGAGGTGACCGTCGTGTGTTGACGTTCCTGAGGAGCAGCTCTGGCAGAAGGATTCAGGGGTCTGTCTGGACATCCTGTCAAGTTTTGGAATTAAAAATACAGGCGAGCATGAGGGTGGGGGGTGCTGCTGGAGCGTCGCGTCTCTCCGGTCTCAGGCTACATGAGAGCGGGGGGTTCTTCGTGAATTAACTTAATATAGGAACATTTTCAATGAATACTACTTTGGGAAGATGGTGGGAATAAGGAGTAAAATACTTTTTAGTTTTTAAAATAGTTTACAGCCCAAAACGGGAGGCTTGACAGGTGTGATCCTGAATTTCTGGATGAACTCTCAGTGAAGGTTTTCACATCACAACTCCACCTCTCCTGGTTCCGACTCCACTGTGTGACTTCTTGTCTTCTGCGCATGAGGGTCACTTTGGGGTCATTCACACTGGAGAGTGTTTGCTGTTGCATTTCAGTTATTATGTGAACAACCACACAAAAAATTGGATTTACTCCAAAAATTGGAACTGAGCATCAAGACCTGCAGTGTGAACGTTACCTAATACATTCTGCTGACACAATGTGATGAGGTTTAATCTTGCAGTGTGCTGTGGATTCAGTAGTTTCCTACTTGCCATTATTTCATGCTCACTTTGCAAAACTCCAAACCTGTACATGCATTTGATACAGTTGGCAGAACATGTAGACTTCAGAAGAGAGTTAGGCTTGTGTGTTTAGGACTCACTGGACCATGATAAGTCAGTGCATTTCATCCTGAGCAGCATATAAAATGGCAAAGTAAAAGCAATGTGACATGTGGACAACACCCATGCAAGTACCTACTGTGCAGGCTGCAGTGTGTATTGCTGGCCCTTTTGGCTGCTGCCATTTTGTCTTCATATTGTGACAGAGAACCTAAGCACAGCTCCGACCTAAGAGGGGGTGGGGGAGGGGGGAGCGGGGCAAACCAGTCACGCTTGACCTTTCTCTGTTTCCCGGTAAATCAGGACTACTCTTCATATCTAATGATGCAGAAACAGTCAAACATGACCTTTAAAGTTACAATACTGTAGTGTGGCACCACATCGACCCTGCCTGCACCCTCAATATCCACCAGCACATTCATGGATTGCTGATTTCCACACTAACATGGCTTCTAAATCAAGACAAATGGGCAAGCACACTGAAAATAATCAGTGTGTAATTGACATTGATTTGTGAGATTAAACATGGAAAGTGTGAGGTGTAGGAAGGGACAGGAAGAGGTAGGAGTCACTGAATGAGGGCGTTGATTCACTTTGTTGAACATTTTGTGTGATACTTTCATTAGCTGTTAAAACAGGCTTGGTTTACTCCTGCTAAAGGACTTTATGTGATACAACCCATGCAGTGGTTGAAGCACCAATGAAGAGACTCAAATATATACAGACAGTGAAGGTGAGGAGACTAAAGAGAGCTCAGAAACACAATAAAAGAGATGTAAGATTCCAGTTAATGTTGGATTAACACAGTAGACATCAATCTTGTTTCATTAGCACTCTCTATCCTTTAAATTATTTCTTTATGATGACCACCCTTACTGCTGGGTAGGACATGTATTATAAACATTTCACTGCATCACATAAACATATATTCTGCCTCTAACCATCTCCAACTTTAAAGAACACTGAAAGGAAGTTAAAGCTGAACATGTTTCACTAATAAAGACAAAGAAAAAATGTGTGAATTGATAAAATACAGAGAAAAAGAGCTTGAGTAGCACAGGTTGTCCTTCTGGTTGTTGGATAATTGGCCACAAGGAGCAGAAGGCTGATTCCGTGTGTGTGTGTGTGTGTGTGTGTGTGTGTGTGTGTGTGTGTGTGTGTGTGTGTGTGTGTGTGTGTGATAATGTTATATAATTTTCTCCCAACACCTATTGTGTGAATACTGATGCCTTTGTGTCCCCCTCATTGTCTTGTGTGTAATTCATATGCTGTTTCTTCATCTGTCACTGAAGTTTAAAACTGCTTCGAAGTTAATGACCATATATTTTTTGTCACAAGAATCATCCAGCCATAAAGGACACAGTGGTTATCGACAAGAAGCTGCAGCTTCAGTCACTCGTTTCTGTAAGGTGTGCCAGCAACACAAACGTGTTCACAAGAGCAGTTTCCAGAGTTATCTGCAGGCATCCTAAAGTCACACTGTGTAAGAAGATAAATGTAATTTATTGCTAAACAAACAGCATTTTATCAATTTTTTAGATCAGTATTAGACAACCAATGAGTTAAGAGTGATAGTCACAATTACATTTAGATGATGAGACATGATTGACATAACACATAATGTAATTCAGTATGAATATATTGTATGAATATTTTGTGACCAGTATTTGCCCTATATCCAAGTATCCAAGTACCAGCTCCGGTAGTGGTAGAGCGTCCGCCCCGGGACTGGGAGATCGGGGTTCAAATCCCGGTCGGGTCATACCAAAGACTTTGAAAAATGGGACCCAATTCCTCCTTGCTTGACACTCAGGGGGTTAAACCAACAAATAGTTCCCGAGCGCGGCCACAGCTGCAGCTCACCTCTCCCCACCATGGGGATGGGTCAAATGCGGAGATGTAATTTCACCAGTGTGTGATGATGACTTGGGACTTTAACTTTATTGTCCAAAAATGAATGTTCTTTATGACAGTCTTTACAATTATTGTGCATTATTATAATTATTCAGAAAATTTGATTATTATTTTTATATTTAATTATTATTATTGCAGTTATTAAAACATTACAGGCTATCCTTAGCTACACTTCACTATAATTAAAATGCAAAACAGGAACAAGATGTTTATATGGAAGCCCATTCCTGCCACTCTAATTAAAAAAAAAAAGAATATCTCATAATTATGACTTAGTATCTTTTAGCTACTGGTGTCCTACTGTAAGTCATAAGCCTAAGATACTAACTCTAACCCTTTATGTACATGTATAAAATCACCCAGCTCTGGGAGGGGCGTGAAGCAAAACACATGCAATCATGAAAAGAAAAATACACAATAAAAAGAAAATCACAAGCTATAAATACACTTATCTATTAGATTACAATCAAACAAATGGACAAACAGCAAACATCCAGCCAGGAGCCTCATTACAATATTAGGCAAGGATCTTAGGGTCTGATGAGCATCAACAGTATACATATGAAAGTTTACCTGTGTGTCTCGACACAACTTTATTATTTATTTTTCACCCTAAAAACAATTTAAATTATGTGAAGTTGAAGGCAAAATATTAAACCTTAATATTGACATTTGAAAAAGATAAAACCATTAATTAGGTTGATCTCTCGTGTGATGAATGGAAATCTCATCCAGGTTGATCCTGCCTCTCACTTGTTGGTTGATGGAGATGGACATCAGCTGCCTGTAACTGAAGAGGATAAAATGATTCGGCAGGTACAAAAAAGGGATGGATTGTTTGTGAACATTTTAGACAAATTTCACCCATCCATCATTTAAACAGAATGCCTTTTATGAATTAGTTGAAACCTGTTAGAAGCAAGTATTTCTGCTTTAGATGAGCTTGTGGGTAATATGGGTGTGCATGAATGCAGCAGCCACGTTAGTCTGACAGTGCCACATAATGTCTGATGAATGCTCGACTTTATTGGAAACCATTAATAAAAGGAACCTCTCTCTCCATCCCATCCTCCCCAAGACAATGTGTGTCAACATGACCAATTACCAAGCTGATAAAACGCATGTGGCCTCATCTACTTCACCACCAGCGCCATGATAGATTACAGGGGACATTTATTTAGCTGCAGAGGAGCCCACATTAATCCTCTAATATATCAGTTGGCCTGTGATTTCCACAGACACACTCCAACTACTAAACAGGATCTTACTACTGGGACTTTAAATTCTTTACCAGTCATTTATTCTTACGGAGCACTGAGACACTATTTATATTTAATTTTTATTTTACAAAAGAAAAAAAAGAAACAAACCAGTTGCTTTGGCAGGATTTCATTAAGTCATAAAAATTATACCAGAATCAGTCATAAAAATGAGATTTTATACGGAACTGCAGTTCCACCACATCCCAAAGGTTCTGGGCTTGACTTAGAGCTGGTGACTGTGGAGGCCGTTGGAGTCCATCGTTTTGTTATGGAAAGCAGTTGAGCTTTGTGACATAGTCCATTATGCTGCTGGAAGTAGCCCTCAGAAATTCACGTCTGTTACATGGTCACAAAAAGGTCTCATTCACTTGTTTGTTGAATATTTACTGTGGTCTCTAGTATGAATTAATGCCTTGTGAGTCGTGTTGTGTGGGGAAAAAAAGCCTAAGTTAGAAGTTAGATATAGAAGAGACTGGTTTTTCTTGACTCAGTTGTTTCCAGATCCAGTAAAAACCAGCATATGTTGTGTTTTGGATGCTGGTATGCTGGTCGACAATAGTCTAGCATGGGATGCTGTTAATTGGATTCTGGTCCAGTATGCTGGTCTAGGATGGGCTGCTGTTCTAGCATGCTGGTGCAGAAGCCAAGTAACAGCATCCCATGCTGGACTAGCGTCGAATGCCGGTCCAGCATACCAGCATCCAAAACACAACATGCTGTTTTTTTCAGCAGGCATGTTGCCACCTTAGTGACTTTTTTTAGTAGGCCTATATTTAGTGAGTTTTCAGACTCAAACTAATGAGTCTTCCTGATATTAGTGGAGAGATTTGGAGACTACTATGAAAGCCCAATTTGCTCCTACTCTCTCAATGAGTTATGGGTGCCATCACCGGCCCCTCCCCCATCCCAAAGTACTCACAGTCAGCCCAGTCCTTGTGCAGCAGTACTTCAAATGGCAGCAGGAGACGTTGACCCTGCATACAGACTTCAAGTGAAGCTCATATTCATGAAGCTGAAGCTAGTTAGTCCAACACTGAACTTCAGCTCATTCAGTGTGTGTGTGTGTGTGTTTGTGTGTGCGTGCATGTGTTGAGAGAGGGCATGTTACTGTGGCTTGTTGTAGGCCCCTATATTGACCTCATAGCAACATAAAAAAACAACCTTCACATGAAAATTTTCAGTAATCTCTGGGTCTTATGTCCATATGAAGGAGGACAGCTGGAACTGTGACAGTTATAAATATAATTGGCAGGAAAAAGTTTATTTGTAGTTGTAAACATTTTGAGGCTGTTTTGTTACATATTATTTCTCTCACCTAAAGCCTCCATTACAATTAGACTGGATTGATGTCATTCTGAGACTTCTGGAGACTTTTAGTCCAATTGTTCTCTACCGACGATGTGGGAACACCATATGGTCCTTGTTCCAGAGGACAGAAGATTTGAGATGAAATAAACTCAAACTTTTATCCTGGTTTTCAAACCTGTTTATTACCTTCTAACAATCAATGAGACATTTTTGCTATTGCTGATGCTTGTGACTAAAAAAAACTTTAGAGAAGCTTTAATACATTATTTCTTCATGTTACTGTATCTGCACTGGTTTATGACAAAACACCCCATATGCTGCTTTCAGAATCAGATACTGTACAGAAGTGTTGACTGCAGCCAGAGCCTCTGTAGCTCTGGGTTTTACTCTGCCTCACTGGCAGTTCATCCAACATGATAGTGAAAAATTGTCTGGGCTCCTGAAAGTGAAAAAAGAGCTGATGGCAGTCACACACCATGTTTCCTCTGCAGAGTATTGTCTTGCTTTTAACCGTGTCTGCATCTGCTGCAGGCCCTCTGCTGTAAAATCATGCAATATATTTGCAAAAATATTCATTCACCAGCCAGGTTTAAGACATTCCCGCGTAAATGAGCAGCAATTGCTTTCTCACTCCAAATGGATTCTGCCAGCTAGATACCTATTGAGCTTGTTTTTTTTTATCAGTTGTTTTATCTTTTACCACAGAGATGCAGCTGCACAGAAGAATGTTACCCCAAACAATCTTAACATGATGTAAAGAGGAACAGCTTTGTTTCACAGACTTATATTTTGTGAAAAAAAACAAAACCCAACTTATCTGATGGTTGGGATGAGAAAATACAATGAGATGGAAAGCATGTTATTGAAGAAACCCAAACAAGAGGTCATGTTGATGCGTAAAACTCGTGGAAATGAAGCGTTGATGAGAGCCAGATAATGAGCTTCTGATGTGTGAGATGCAAGTTGACAACCATTAAACACTGAAATGTAGGAAAAAAGAAAACTTCCATCTGTTTATGTTTCATCATCAACAAATCTTAAAGAATTCTTAGAGGTGCTAATAGCCTCGACTAAGCGTGGTGATGATGATGATGATGATGATGATGATGATGGTGGTAATGATGATGATGATGATGCTGATGGTGATGATGCTGCTGCTGATGATGATAATAATGATGATGATGATGATGATGATGATGAATGTGATGGTGATGTTGATGGTGATGATGTTGATGATGACGGTGACGGTGATGATGAAGATGATGATGATGGTGGTAATGATGATGATGATGATGATGCTGCTGATAATAATGATGATAATGATGATGATGATGACGGTGACGGTGGTGATGATAATGATGATGATGGTGGTAATGATGATGATGCTGATGGTGATGATGCTGCTGCTGCTGATAATAATGATGATGATGATGATAATGATGATGATGATAATGATGATGATGATGATGATGGTGGTGATGATGATGATGATGATGATGATGGTGACGATGATGATGATGATTATGATGATGATGATGATGACGGTGGTGATAATAATGATGATGATGATGATAATGATGATGATGATGATGACGGTGGTGATGATGATGATGATGATGATGATGGTGACGATGATGATGATGATTATGATGATGATGCTGATGATGAATGTGATGGTGATGTTGATGGTGATGATGTTGATGATGACGGTGACGTTGATGATGAAGATGATTGTCACGCTCCTCACCTGAGCTCCACAGCGGGAGCAGTGAGGAGGGTTGTAGCGTGTGATTAGACCCAATCGCAGGAAGTGCTAGCGTTGGGTGACGTCTAACACGCATTTTACTACAGGAGCGCCGACAAGCACCTCGAAGGAAAACGAGGACGTGGCGGTGTTCCAGAAAGGAAAAAAAACGGGCTTACTGTTTGGATGCAGATGGATGAGGTGAGCATGGGAGCTCTGGATCGTATGGCGTGAATTGGGAGCCATGACGACTGGATCAGATGAAAGCTGTAGCCGGCTGCCGTGGATCTGAGCCAAGAGGGCTAGGAAGCTAAGGCATGAGGGGAGCGCCGGAAGCTCTGGGCGCACGGCGTGACCTATGGAGCCGATGCGCTGGAAAAGTAAAAATTAATGGAGAACTGAAAAACGCTACTAAGCGAGGCGCCGTTAGATTCGAGACGAAACGGGAACGCCAAGGCCACAGACAGAGAAACGATGAACCAGCACTGGAGTTGTCGGGAAGCTTCCTGATATAGCGTGGGCGTGATGACGTGGAGAGGTGAGCGACGTGTGGGGAATGCTGGGAAGTGGAGTCCTATGTATGGTGTGGTGTCAGAAGGATGGCTGGAAGGCAGGAATCATGACAATGATGAGGATGATGATAATATTGATGATGACGATAATGATGATGGTGGTGATGATGATGATGATTATGATGATGATGATGATGATGATGGTGATGATGATGATGATGATGATGATGATGATGATGATGATGACAGTGATGATGATGATGGTGATGCTGCTGCTGATGATGATAGTGATGATTATGATGGTGATAATGATGATGATGATGATGATGATGATAGTGATGATGATGATGATGATGATGATGATGATGATGGTGATGATGATGATGATGATGATGATGACAGTGATGATGATGATGGTGATGCTGCTGCTGATGATGATAGTGATGATTATGATGGTGATAATGATGATGATGATGATGATGATGATGCTGATGATGGCTTCCTCCTTGTGTGCGTGCTTGTGTGTGTGTGTGTGTGTGTGTGTGTGTGTGTGTGTGTGTGTGTGTGTGTGTGTGTGTGGTTCTGAGTAGTCGCCCTGACTGTTTAGGTGGAGTCATTGGCCCCGATTATTATCACGATGAGTCAGTAGATGTTTTTAGATGCTTCTAAACCACATGGCTGCACAAAGTTCAGACAGGGTGAGTTGGACATGGATCAGAGTGTTTCCTTCTGAGTGGAACAGACTAAGACCGACCAGAAGCTGTGTCTCCTGTACTTGCTCTAGATTGTGGTTTTGTGTAATGAGACTTGAAGGTAGCTGTGTGTTTTATGGAAATTGCCTTCATGCCAGGATGCCAAGCTGATCTCAGAAACAACATGCCATCGAGCCTCTGTGGAAACACAATCAGTCAGCTCCTACGGAGCTCCTGCAATTCATTTAAATCTGAAAATTGCCCCAAGGAATGTCGGTAACAACAAGCTAGTTGTTGATTTTCTTTCACTATAAAAAAAAAAAACGTTGCTTTCAGACAGGAATTTGATTACATGGAATATTCTGATAAAAAATACAAACAATGACACTGTGAAACTACCAGGAGATGAGTTGTTATAATGGAGCAGGTGATGAAAACGTTAACAGGTGAAGAAAATCTAGAGTTTAGCTTTGAGCGAGGAGTATTCTCTTTCTGTTTTTAGATTAAACAAGTGACATGAACATTAGATAATGTCAGTATCATTCAAAGGGATGAGAAGGTTCTATGTAGTTCCTAAAACAGAAAACAGTCAACCTGAAGAAGCTTCAAACAAATGACAAACTGCTGAAGAGAAAAACAAGAACTTAGATTTTATAATAGATCAAAAATACCACATGGTGAATAGCTGCTTGTAGGCGTGAACTTGAGTGTTATTGCCTGCAGAATCTACTGGTGACATGTTGCATCATGCTTGATGAAAATTATACCATTTGTTGCTCTTCCTTTGTGTGCTTTGGTTTGTGTGCTCCTCCATTTAAACACAGTTTGGCGCTTCACTGACAAGCGAAACAGCAGCTGTATCAGTCACGTGACTACAATCTAAATGATACATACACTGACACGGGGTGTTGCTCTATGAGCTAGATACATGCGCCGACGCATCAGTGTTGCTGGACCCATCACTAGTTCCTGCTATTGATGGACCAGATAATACAGACACTAGAGCTGGATTCACCTGGCACCTGTGGGGTGCCAGAGCTCATTTTGGTTAGTCAAAGTCACGTCCCTGAATAAACCTTCATGTGTTGACACTTCAAATCATGTCAATGGCTCCACAAACAAACCTCTCTAGTGGTCTTTTCACTAAACACACAAACCTGCTGTTGTGGTCAGTGTTTGTCTGCACAAGCAGATTTCTCCAAACATAAAAATCCATGTTGAAAACTGAGGAAGCCATATATTGCTATAATATTCATACATAATGTAGCTTTTATGACCACCCTTGACCACGCCATGGTTACTAGACTCACAGAGTACATGTGAAACACACCCTCACTACTCACAAAACTATGTTTATAGTAATCAAACAAGATTTTCCTGTCAGGAGCATTGTGTGAGTTCATTTTGTCTGATCTAAAGTAAAGTATAAAATATCTTTGAATGTCTCAGTTCTGAGAAACAGTGAATGCAGCACGATTAGATGGCTGGATAAATCTACTCTGAGATAAAGTGTGAACGGCTCAGTGAATTGTTAAATATTTCATCTTAGTGAGCAGGTGAGAAGATGACTCCTGTCTGTACCACTAAAATAATCCCACAAGGACTTCCCAGGAAAATCCCCATGGGATTATCCCGGTGGTACAGACAGTCTTGATCTTTGAGTTCTAATGTTAAATCTCTGATTTCCTCTAGTTTCCTCTTCTCTGCCTCTTGTGTTTTCTCCTCCTCCACCCAGACGGAGTTAGCGCCTGATGATGGAAACATTAAGTTTTATTTCCTCCCATGCACAGGGCACCATTAAGGAAAGACACCAGCTTATGAATAAGCAACAACGACAACAAATAGATAGGACGACAAAAACAGAAAGAAGTGAGAAAAACAACACAGGCGGTGGGGTGAGAGGCATAATAATTGTGTGATTTATCCTGACTGAACTACTGCAGTCATAGCATAATTAAACATGAAAAGCTAAATTTATCGCAGCGCGCTCAGCCTCCTCATTAATTTAAAGCTGAGACATCCAGAGAGGAGGCCTTCTCTAATCCACCTACTGTGTTGTCTTCCCTCCCTCCTTCCCCTCCTCCCATTATGGAGCATTAAAATGTATATTACTCGCAGGGCTCCATCATCATAAACCACAGGGTCCACGGGGGAGAGAAACTCTGAGAGGGGGAGGCATCTTGAGAGAAAAGCAGAGCGTTACTTAGTCTCATTAAGGATAAGAAAGCGTCTCATTAAGACAGAGCTGTCTTCGTCCATGTCCTGTATCATGGACACCCATTTGCTGCCGAATAGCTGCAGCCAGTGCAAACTGGTGAGATTCGTCTCTCATGATGGGAAGAGGTGGAGGTGATGCCTCTCCTACCCAGAAGGCTTCTGCATCATTAACAATCACCTCTACATCTGCTAATTGGCTGATGTGTACTGCCCCCCCCACACACACACACCTCTTTTCAAACTCAGACAAACAAACTTGTCAATGGTTTGATTTGTTTATGTATTCTATTTGTTATCCTCGCTTCCTTAAACTGTAAATCAGGGGAGCGCCGTAGCATGGGGAGCTAATAACCCGCCTTGTACATCTGCCTTCATAAATTATGCAGCGAGCTCGGCTGCAGCCTTGTTGTCTGTCAGCCAGACTGCGCTGGTCCTGTCAGGACCCACCTCATCGCTGAACGTTGGGAGAAGGATTCTGAGAGCAGCTGCGGACCTGAAACAGTGTGGCGTGGGTGGAAACTGTCAGTAAACATTTTAAAACTCTCTCGTTTTTTCTTTAAAAGAAGTTCATCCAAACAGGCAATTAAAAAACTTCTGACTAATGAGCAACCGTGTGAGCTTTGCCTCCTTCAATTCAGCATCAGTTGAATCAGTCCTGGTTTTGGGTCTGGAACAAAAGGAAAACAAAGCAGGAAGCTTACAGTTCTGAAATGCCAATTAAGTTGGCAGAAAAAAGCTTTTGTTCATATTTGTTAAAACAAAGCAGAAGGATGTCTGATGCGCGCTGTAGGTTTGGCTTCTATTCTTCCATGTCTGAGGCCTGAAAATAAAAGCAGTTTCACAACAGAAAGTAGATGTAAGTAAGTGCTATTAGGAATAGAAATCAAAGCGTTCTCCAGCCTTAAATAAGAGTAATTAGACCAAAGGAAAATCTCTATCCAGTGTATCCATCATTAACAGCCTTCCGAGCGCTACATCTCCACTAAGTGTGTTCAATTATCACTCATTTCTACAAACACGCTCATTAGAGTGTTTTGAACATCGCACGTTTAGGTAAAATATTTATAACAACTTCTGATAGACCTGCTGTCCAGGATGCTCTGCAACATTTTACAGGTGATCTAAATCTGTTTTAACTAAAACCTTCTAGAATACCTGTATTTAGATCTGATGACATACAAGAGATCAACTACTGACCTTTTAGTATCCTTCCAGTTTTTTAGAAAGTCAGTCAAAAGTTTATAACAGGACAAATCATTGCTCACCTGGAATCTGACGTATTTGGGGTTTAAAAAAACTCAACTGAAACAGTTTTTAGTTTTTAAATGAAAATATTTAAATAAACTTTGATAATCTTGAAATGGTGGGGGCATGTTGACCCACCCAGAGAAAACCAGGTGTCATACTTTGGTGAAGCGATGGTGGCAGAGGAGTTAAGCGACTGCCTTGCAATCAGAAGGTCGCAGGCTCGCGTCCCGCTTAGTCTGTCGCTGTCGTTGTGTCCTTGGGCAAGACACCTAACCCACATTGCCTGCTGGTGGTGGTTGGAGGGACTGGTGGCACCTGTGTTCGGCAGCTTCGGCTTTGTCAGTGTGCCCCAGGGCAGCTGTGGCTACACCTTAGCTCATCATCATCAGCGTGTGAATGTGTGTGAATGGATGAATGATACACTGTAATGTAAAGCGCTTTGGAGTCCTCTGACTCTGAAAGGCGCTATACAAGTGCGGGTCATTTGTCATTAATCATGGTTTGGGCACACTGTGCCATTTGGATAACAAAGAATCTGAGACCATCACTTTGACAGCTAAAGATTGTTAGCCTGGCAAGCCATCCTATATATGTGAATATATAGTCTGGCCAAGAACCATTGACGGCTCTCAGTCGTGGGGCGGGATCAATGGTTGTCTTTCAAACTGTCTGCACGCAATTGGATAGCGCTAGGACCAATCAGAGTAACGAACAACGTGACGTAATCACAGCGACGGAAAAGCGGGAGGCATTAATGGCGTCTAACGTCAATGATTTCTGTCGTTTTTGTATAAAAACATGTGAATATCAGGTGTACTGGGACATTGCACTACTTTGTTTGATAAAAATAAGAAGCCGCTAAGTATATCAGACAGACTTACGCATGTTGGAGTCTAATTAATCCAATGTTGATGACAAAGCCGTTTCAAACCAACGTGGTTCCTGCGCTGCCGCCATGTTGTTTGTGTTCGCGGCCGCAGCTCTGACGTCATCGGCTACTCCCGCTCTGTGATTGGCCCACAATATAGAGCACTGTGATTGGCCCAACCAAAACTATAGCGAGCTGTGATTGGACAGCCACAGCAGTGGATCAGGCTGCGAGGGTTCCAATGAAACTTTGCAAGGCAAGAATTTGGTCTAGTTCACTAGGCTAAAAGATTGTACCAAACCAGGTCAATGATCCTAAAGGCAAACGCAGGTATACAATAGTATTCAAGGTGCTGCATTAATCCAGTCAAAGTCCAGATCAGAATCTAGTAGAAATGCTGTGGTGGGTCCTCCAGAGATCATAACAGGAATCGTCTACAAACCTCAGCAATCTGAAACAACATAGATCAAGCGTTGACCAGAACTCATTTCAGAACAATTGGAGGTCAAACAGAAGATGAGTTACTGTTGCAGAAGAACTTTGATTAGAACTTAGATTTTTACAGATTTTTTTTTCGATTTGTTTTTGTGTTTTTAACCTTTGGCATCAGAATAGAACAGTTTTACTCTGGTTACCTGACACATTTTGACTTATGGGGACTTCCTCATTTAAGATCTCACCCATCTTCTTTTGTGTAATTCCAGCAGTCACCAGCTGGGAGACAGGGGACACCATGGGCAATTCTCCAGTCCATCAAAGACACACAAAGACAAACAACCAATCACACTTTTAGGAACATCTTATAAGAGTCTCCAGTTAACCTAGCATGCATGGTTTTGGTCTGTGGGCAGATACTAGAAAACCTGGAGAAAACCCTCGTATGCATGGGGATAACATCCTAACTTCATGCACCCTGGGATTTAAATCTGCAACCTTCTCACTGCAAGGCAGTAGTACTACCATCAGCAGCTGCATTTAAGATCTCTTATACTCAAATCAAGAAAACTGTACACACAGACCATTCCAGATGTAGTTTACAGTTCATCCTTATGAATCCCAGCACATTTTTATTGTATGTATGGAATATGGAAATGTAATCCAGAACACACAAAGGATACAAAAAGTTTCCCCTTGACACAAAAGATGAGACGGCATTCACTGAGACATGGTTATGAGAGCATGATTGGGAAGGAGACCAGTTAAGTTTGCTTCACACTTTGCAGAAAAAGCTGTCAAGTTGGTCTTTAACTCCCACCTCCGCCAGAGCTTTGACTGCGTCCCGAGAGCAGTGGGGAATATTAAGTCTGAATGGGCCCTGTTCCGCTCTGCGATTGTTGCTAGCGGCTGTGGCTAGCTGTGGTCGCAAGGGTGCCGGTCGTGGTGGCAACCTCCGTACCAGCTGGTGGACACCAAAGGTTAGGGGAGCTGTCAGGCTGATGAAGGAGGCCTACAGGGCATGGTTGACATATGGGTCTCGGGGAGGAAGAGGAACTAGAGCTGGGAGGTCTGGGAATGGACTTTCCGATCTCTGGGGCAGAAGTTGATGAAGTAGTCATACAACTACATAGCAGCAGAGCCCCGGGGGTGGATGAGAGCCATCCTGGGTATCTCAAGGCTATGGATGTTGTAGGACTGTCATGGTTGACACGTCTTTGCAACATTGTGGTCATCGGGGGCAGTTCCTGTGGAGTGACAGACTGGGGGGCTGGTCCCCATCTTTAAGAAGGGGGACCAGAGGGTGTGCTCCAACTATAGGGGGATCACACTCCTCAGCCTCCCTGAAAAGGTACTGGGGAGGAGGGTCTGATCAATAGTTGAATCTCGGGTAGAAGAGTAGCAGTGTGGTTTTCGTCCTGGTCGTGGAACTGTGGACCAGCTCTTTTCCCTTGCTAGGGTGATGGAGAGGGCATGGGAGTTTGCACAACTGATCCACATGTGTTTGGTGGATTTGGAGAAGGCTTATGACCATGTCCCCAGGGGCACCCTATGGGGGGCGCTCCAGGATTATGGGGTGGATGGCCTTTTGCTAAGGGCCATTCAGTCCCTGTACCGGAGGAGCGTGAGCCTGGTCTGCATAGCCAGCAGTAAGTTGGACCTGTTCCCAGTGAGAGTTGGGCTCCGCCAGGGCTGCCCTTTGTCACTGGTTCTGTTCACTACCTGTATGGACAGAATTTCTAGGTGCAACCGGGGTGTGGGGGGTGTCGGGTTTGGTGGCAGGAGAATCTCGCCTCTGCTGTTTGCGAATAATGTGGTCCTCCCAACTTTATCAAACTCTGACCTGCAGCTCTTGCTGGATGGGTTCGCGGCTGAGTGTGAAGCGGCTGAGGTGAGGATCAGCACCTCCAAATCCGAAGCCATGGTTCTCAACTGAAAAAGAGTGGCTTGCCAACTCCTGGTTGGGAGAGAGGTCCTGCCTCAAATGGAGGAGTTTAGGTATCTTGGGGTCTTGTTCACAAGGGAGGGAAGAAGGGAGCGAGAGATCGACAGGCGAATTGGAGCAGCATCTGCAGTGATGCGGACGCTGAACCGGTCTGTCGTGGTGAAGAGGAGCTGAGTCAGAAGGCAAGACTCTCCATTTACCGGTCGATCTATGTCTCAACCATCACCTATGGTCATGAGCTTTGGGTAATGACCAAAAGAACAAGATCGCGGATACAAGCGGCCAAAATGAGTTTCTTCCGGAGGGTGGCCGGGCTCAGCTGTAGAGCTAGGGTGAGGAGCTTGGACATTTGGGAGGGACTCAGAGTAGAGCCGCTGCTCCTCCGCATCAACAGGAGCCAGCTGAGGTTGTTTGGGCATCTGGTCAGGATGCCGCCTGGATGTCTTCCTGGGGTGGTGTTCCTGGCATGTCCTGCCGACAGGAGGCACCCGGGTCGACCAAGGACACGTTGGAGCAAGTACATCTAGAAGATGCTATGAAAAACCAGGCCATTTCTTTACCATTAAAAAAAAGCCATGAACATTCTACACCCCATTGCTACATCCTACCTCTGTGAGATGGGCTTTTCTACTGTTGCTGCACTAAAAACAAAGAACAGATCCCAGCTTAATATAGAGCAAGAGTTAAGAGTAGCAATATCAAGTGTGAAGCCAAGATTTGAAAGGATGAGTGGTGCAAAAAAGGCTCACTGCAGCCATTAAATACACTGAGTAGACTCGGCTCCTTACCAAATATTTGCACAATGTCTTATTTTATTTGTTCCAGGAGATCTACTGGGCTTCTGGCAGAGTGATGGCAAATTGTATTAAAGTTGTAAGTGTTCATATGAAACAGAGAAATGCAGTAAAATAAGTTTGTGAATCTTAATGGTCTTGTATTTTAAAAACTGGACAAACTAATGCAGCTGAAAAAGGTTTTTCAGGATTCAAGTCTTTTTATTGTCTTCTAAATAATGTCAATGTAGTCTTTATGTTATGCAATTTCCTCCCTTCTGATTAGCTAAAATACAAGCAATATTTTAGAACATTTTGCACAAAACGTTGGTTGAAAATATCAAATGTTAAATACCTATATGATATAATGAAGCTAAGTAACCAATGTTAACAGCTTTTGAAACATTTCTAATGATGAATTTCTATTTCCCATGGGTGGGTGGGGGTGGGGGGTATTGATAACCACTACTTTAATGAACAAAGCGTCACTGAAAAGTGAAGAAAGAAACATTATACACACAGTATGTGGTGTAAAAGCTATGAAAGATTTGTAAACTTCTTTGATTTTCCTGTGGAATTCTTGTGGAATTGAAGTGGATGAGAATGATGTGCTGATGAGAACACACATGTGACTGATGGAGACGTGGCTCCAGGAACATGCTCCAGACTTCTTTAGTTGTCTCTCAAACTAGTCTGGACACAGAAAACTCTTCTTCAGCTGGAAAAAGAAAACGTGTTTGAAAGCAGCCTGACACTGACCAAGCCTTCACCCTGTTTGTTTCATTATGCCCCCCCACCCTTGCACCTTTTTGCTTTCCTCTTTTTTCTCTCTCTTGCCCTGTGCTCTCCAGCAGCGTTGAACAGTCTGTCTGCTCTGAAGTCTTCATTATCGCTGCTTGCTTGCCAAGAAGCAGACAGACAAACAGCTATTTCCAGTCCATGCCTCTACTCCTTCCTCTCATCCCCTCACTCTCCCCTGCCTCGTAACAAACCCCTCTCTCCCATTCTCTTCAAATATCTACAATTTTCTTCTGAGCGCTATCAGTCTGTCATTTCTTCCTTCTCCATGTTGCTGCCAACCAAAAACCCTTTACCTCCATTTTCCTGGCAGAGCATCATGATGTTCTGACATACTGACCAGCAAGATGTGCAGTGTTCCGTAGCATTTGACTGCTGAAAATCATCCATATAGTGGATGTGACTGATGACTGCTCCACTATGTAGCAGTCTCAGTAGCCACATTGTGTGACTGAGGGGGTTCAGGTCTATGTGGAACACTAATCGCTACAGAGTATCACCTTGGTATATGCCACACTTGATGCTAACCAAACAGCTTTAAATATGTGGAACACTAAAAACTCATTTTTAATTATTATTTCTGATTATAATCAGTCACTCTGAGTTTAACATGCACATGAACATGAAAATAGTCTCCTACACCTATCTTCTGCATTAGTTTCTGATAGAAAATGGATGGTGAAGCTCTAGAATATGAAAAGCCTGACAGATCTATGTCACACTGTCACAACATTCATGGACTCACCCACCTTGACTCACGACGGGGAAGGCTGTTGTTGGTTTAGTATCCAGGAAACAGCAGAGAACGTCTCGGCTGGTAGAAGCTAACCGTTAGCATTAGCAACTCCACCACACAGCAGAACTCCTCCAGGCTTGTGTCATTTGTGGAGATAAAACATCAACGTTGCAAGGCATTCATTCCTACTAGAGACCACTGCAAATGTATTGGTTAAACAAGTGTCCCACACCTTTAAACTGACCTCCATACCCAGCCAGCACACATAGGTGGTCCCCATATAAGATCTATATGGGCAAGCCATATGGGTAGCCCCATGGGGGTTTGTCCAGAAAGATTTTTGCCCACATAGATTTTACCAGGTCCTACATGGGTTTTCAGAGGGATTGACTCAAACACTGGCAAACCCCTGTGGGGCCACCATGGAAACCGCAGACAAACCCTGTTGGGACCCATACAGCTTGCCCACTTAGATCCCATATGGGACCCACCTATGTGTGCTGGCTAGGTGTTTATGTGGAGCTGTCAGTTTTTCTAGGAGTCTGCTGTGTCACAGTAAAAGCAGCTGAGCCACTTATCCTCATTGAAATGAGTCAGTTAATGTGGTTCAGACATCTGATCATGATGCTTCTGGGGGGTTTTCAGGCATGTCTTACAGCAGGGAACACTCTGGCAGACCCGGAATTAGAGTATGTCCTTTCTGGCCTTGCGATAAAGGATCCAAGGAGATGGAGAGAAGGGCAGAGGTGTTCCCCTCCAGGATCTGTTACTTCTGTGAGCAGACCTGGGATAAGTTAAAGAAGATGGATGGATGGATGGATGGATGGATGGATGGATGGATGGATGGATGGATGGATGGATGGATGGATGGATGGATGGATGGATGAAATGGAATGGTCCCTCCTTGTATAGACCTGTCTCTATCCATCTGTCATCCTTGGACCCCCTTCTTTGGTTTTCTCCACCTCCTTCTAGAGTACATGGTTCTTCATGCTGCTGCCACCTCCTCTCCCACCTAAGCAGTGTATCAAGTAATGTGATCACGTTAACCCCCCACTGTCTTTGTCCACATGGGTGAGTCACACTGGGCTGAAACTACAACTCTTTCCCTCCCTTCCTTCCACCCTGTCTGAAGGCTAGTGCTGCCCTTTGCTCCCCAGGTAAGCTGTCACTGTGGATCTGAGCTACCTAACACACCAAGAATAGACTCAGCTCCACAGCTGCAACAGATAAACACACACACACACACACACACACACACACACACACACACACACACACACACACACACACACACACACACACACACACACACACACACACACACACAAAATAGCTTTTTTGTGAAAATTTTAAAAGTTGAGAGAATGGCTGTAAACATGATCATCCTTTAGTTTGTGCCAGAAACCAACAGATGTGTTAGAACAGCGGTTCTCAAACTGTGGTTCTAACGCTCAGATTCCCTTCAGTAATAATAAGTAGAACAGTAACAAAGTGGTGAGATTTTACAAGCTGTGACATGAGGCTAAATGGCCGAGTGGTTCTACATAATTACAACTTTAGCTCCTTACGGATGTTACTCAAAACAACGTTATTATTTGAGTCCCGGTGAAACTTGGAAAGGAAGTTAGTTAACTGACACGTAACCAACTAACTTCATTTAATATTTTGTGATTTGCCGACACTCTGATAAATATTACTGTACATTGTTATTTCTAATATCAATTGAATGGACATTTTTGACAAACTGCCACATTTTACATCTTCAACCACTTTTATGCTGTTTGTTGTTTGTTCTACCAGCAAATCCTGGTAATGAATTTACTCCCTTATGCTGAGAATCAGGCACGTTGCTTTTTTAAATCACCTTCTGGACAAAGAGAATACTGATGACTGAAACTGATTATAGAGCAAATATTTAATTCTAGGAGCAAAAACATTACCTTGGCAGCCAGATTAAAATCAAGCTGCCTTCCTGAACATGAAAATCCCTTCAGATGTGCGGGTTGAGACACTGATCGGTGATAAGTCACAAAACCAAAGACACAGCTCTGTAGGGTTGCCACATTTCAGAAATAGGAATAAGGGGCCCCAACCACAGCTTCTCGCTGCCATGATCACCATGAATTATTGTATCATTGTATTTATTGAAGTACTGTTGTGTTAAAGTCAAAGTGAGTTGTCAAAATGCTATAGCGTCTCTACCCTATAGGAAAAGAACCAGGACGGTGCAGTTCTGATCGAGCTGCAGCCAGCTGCTGACCAAAAACCAACAACCACAACATACTGCTAGAAGCAACAGGAAATGGATTTAATAACACAATGTTCCAAGTCTCAGGAGATGATCGGATCTGAAGCTCTGTGATGCTTGGATCTTCTGCAGGTGTCTCCAGCGTTGCTCTCCTGATCCATGCATCAGGCAGCCCACCGGGCACCACTGACAACTGTCACCAACACTATTTGTGTTGAACTCATCCCCACTGATGCTGTTCAGCCAAGTGTGTGTCTTCCCTTTGATCCCCAGCTCAGCTCACCTTCTCTACATCGATAGTTGGACTTTGGCTTTAAGGAGGCTTCAGGGTTTCTCTTGCTACAGAAGATGATCCCTATAGGTTATTGATGTTAGTAGCAGCTGGGCTAATGCTTATCATGTCATGTTTGACCGAGGATATGATGAGCTGATTTTAAAATTGAGTGAGAGCCAAATGATGCAGTTTTGTATTATTACAGACTAAATCATTCAATACAAACATACTGAAGTTAAATAATCTACTTCTTTCTTGTACATGTTTGAGACATTTCACTGCATGATGTTGATGGTTTGTAGCACCTCTGTTATTCTCCACAGACACTGAGCTTCTCTGAGTTCACAAACTGCACAACACCCTTTGAGATGCATATGAGACAAACTGCAGGACATTTTCCTTCTAGCATAGCTGAAACGTCTCCTACTGTATAATCAAGGCGAAAGCTGAAATCCAACCTTCAAAGAGCAAAGCAATCACAGCTCCCCTTAAGGCCTGTTACAGCTATAGGTCAACAGTCCAGTTCAGTTCCTGACAACAGGAAACACAAAGCTTTATTTTGTTGACTGAGAGGTGCTTGTGTCTGGGTGAGCACGTGGGAGAGAAGGGCTGGCAACGGGGAGAGAGGTGAGAGAGAGATTTAGAGAAGAAGAGAAGGAGAGAAATGAGGTGAGACAAACCCAGGTGCAGACCCTGACTGTGGCTGACCTTTTCTTTCATTAAATTGTCAGTGGACACCCCCCCACCACCCCCACCCCCCGTCTCTCCGTCCATGGGAGCATTTCAGTCACTGCAGCTGAACATTAAGTCAATGTGACAGTTTTTAAAGGTAAATCTGAACCCACAGAGTTCATCAGGATGTCTTCATGCAACACAACTGGTTTAGTATTGTTTATTCATTAAAAACCAAATGTGTTTACAGAGATTATACGAAGATTAAAAACAATTCATTCACAAGACAAGGACCTGATTTAGATGTAGGTGGCATGGAGGGTGGAAAAGGCACGCCCTGTAACATTAACAAGTATCAGAGCTAGATGGTGTATCAGGCATTGACAGCTGGCTGGTGTGCTAACATACATTTTTAACATCTCTCTAGACTATAGCAAGCCACAGTTCCATCCGCCACCATCATCCCGGTGCCAACGAAACCTCTGGTTACATCTCCTGCCCAATTGCACTCACTCCTATCATGATGAAGTGCATGGAGAGGCTGGTAAAGGAGCTTATTACTTCCATTCTTACACCCACATTCAATCCCTTCCAGTTGCCTACCGGTCAAACCATTCTACTGAGGATGCCATCTCCTCTGCTCTTCACCTAAGCCTTTCACATCTGGAGAAGAAGAACACACACGTCTGTGGATACTGTTTTTGGATTTCAACACCATCATTCCACAGCATCTGGTACACTCCTCCCTACACTCTTGGGCTTCAGCTCCTCTTTGTGCAACTGGCTGGATTTCCTCACAGAACGACCAGAGTCAATTCTATTCAGTTTATTTATACAGTGGTCCCTGGTTAATCGCAGGAGTTACGTTCTAAAAATAACCTGTGATAGGCGAAATCCACAAAGTAGTCAGCTACAATTGGGGTCACCCACACGCAAACACACCAGAAAATCCATTTCTCAATAGTTTTATTTCCAGCATGCGTGCATGGGTGAACAGTTTTATTTGCACACATTCACGTCAGCATGCTCGCTGCTTCAGTCTAAGGCCTGGAATACACTTGATTTTTAACCTCACGTTGGCACAAGCAGCAGGCTGCATCTTTGTTCACATATTTGCTTCTGCACGGCTTGTACAGTCATGGCCAAAAGTTTTCAGAATGACACAAATATGGGAAATTGGGAAAGTTGCTGCTTAAGTTTTTATAATAGCAATTTGCATCTACTCCAGAATGTTATGAAGAGTGATCAGATGAATTGCATAGTCCTTCTTTGCCATGAAGGCCTAAATCAACAATTTATAGGATTATCATCATAGGAACTTCAAAGAAAGAGGTTAAATTCTTGTTAAGAAGGCTTCAGGGCTTCCAAGAAAGGCCAGCAAGTGCCAGGATCGTCTCCTAACGAGGATTCAGCTGCGGGATCGGAGTGCCACCAGTACAGAGCTTGCTCAGGAATGGCAGCAGGCAGGTGTGAGCGCATCTGCATGTAGAGTGAGGCGAAGACTTTTGGAAGATGGCCTGGTGTCAAGAAGGGCAGCAAAGAAGCCACTTCTCTCCAAAAAAAAACATCAGGGACAGATTGATCTTCTGCAAAAAGTATGGCAAATGGACTGCTGAGGACTGGGGCAAAGTCATATTCTCCGATGAAACCCCTTTCTGATTGTTTGGGGCATCTGGAAAAAGGCTTGTCCGGAAAAGAAAAGGTGAGCGCTACCATCAGTCCTGTGTCATGCCAACAGTAAAGCATCCTGAGACCATTCATGTGTGGGGTTGCTTCTCATCCAAGGGAGTGGGTTCACTCACAATTTTGCCCAAAAACATAGCCATGAATAAAGAAACAATTCAACAACAGTTTGGTGAAGAACAATGCATTTTCCAGCATGATGGAGCACCGTGCCATAAGGCAAAAGTGATAACTCAGTGTCTCAGGGACCAAAACGTTGAAATTTTGGGTCCATAGCATGGAAACTCCCCAGATCTTAATCCCATTGAGAACTTGTGGTCAATCCTCAAGAGGCGGGTGGACAAACAAAAACCCACTAATTCTGACAAACTCCAAGAAGTGATTATGAAAGAATGGGTTGCTATCAGTCAGGATTTGGCCCAGAAGTTGATTGAGAGCATGCCCAGTCAAATTGCAGAGGTCCTGAAAAAGAAGGGCCAACACTGTAAATACTGACTCTTTGCATAAATGTTATGTAATTGTTGATAAAAGCCTTTGAAACATATGAAGTGCTTGTAATTATATTTCAGTACATCACAGAAACAACTGAAACAAAGATCTAAAAGCAGTTTAGCAGCAAACTTTGTGAAAACTAATATTTGTGTCATTCTCAAAACCCTTGGCCACGACTGTAGTACTGGACTGTTCCGCTTGGATGGCACAGTAGAGTACTCAGTCCAGATAGAGAGCTGGGTTTGTGGGGTACAACCAAAATCAACATGGCGTCAATAGAATAGATCAGTAATTCATTAATTTTTAGATCACAGTTGAAAAAAAAAAATACAGCTGTGGTATCGTAGATGGTATGAACGACCTCTAAACCAGAGCCGACCATGGTGAGCATGTCTCGCTCGCTCTGTCAACTCAGCCTACTGGTTACTTGGGATGCGCACAAACAACATGAAGATAAACTATTTCTCTGTTGGTGGTTCCCCGCTCCAAGTATACAGATCGAGGGTGAATCGTGCGTTCTCGGTTCGGGCAGAATGATGACATGGTCCCAATCCTCAAATGATCTAAAACCTATTGAGAACTTGTATCACCTTCTTCAGTGGGAGGTTAGAAGGTAATGACAATAATCCAACTCTCTCAACAGTATGTGGGAGGTTGTGGGTGCTGCTGCACAGGAAGCATGAATAATCAGTTGCCTGTTTGATTTCTAACTTTGCCAGAAATAAATCAGATGGGAAATATTAAGTTTTTGATTTAGTTCCATAATAAATCTGCACTTTAATAGTAGCCTTGTGCACACAAGGATTTTCCCCGGATGATTCACACTCACATTTCCATTGCATGACATTCAAGCTTCATGTTCATTAACATTTTGTATTGACTAATGGGAATCTATTTGTTTCAATATTAAAATAATGCCCCAAAACACAATTTGCCTAATAATTATGCACACCGTGTATTTACAGTTACTGAAATCTGCCTTCAGAGCAGAGTTATAGGAATAATACAACTGGAATTCACTACAGCTCAGAACCAAAATATACAAAAATAGATGAAATTTTCATAAAAAATAAGTCAGAACCCAATTTGGATTTCCATGACCTGGATGACTGAGAGCCTTCACCAGCATAGTGCCACTCAAAGACAATAAAATGTTTTTCTGTGCCTCTACCTCACCCAAAAGCACCTCGATTTCAATCCCAATGAAATTGCGTTTTCTAGACCTCTGGGTTTCCATGGTTACCTGTGAAATGCCACCAACCAGCTGTCTTATGTAAATGCAGAGTATTCATAAAGTGCTTTGCATTGACCATTTATGGCAGAAAGTGGGTGTAAAGGAGGCGGAATGTGATCCAAAATCACCCGAGCACATTTCTGGGACGGGTGAGATTATAAAGCAGGAACTGCTGCAGCAGTGCGTAAGCAGAGTTTTATAGGTCTGGAAATTACTTTGCATGAGTAAACTTTTTTCTGACTTTAAGTAGTTTTTGTAATGATTCTACGCAAAGTTTTATAAATGAGGCCACAGATCACTTTAATCTGTCTTGATACATAAAACATGAGAAGTGAAGAAGGACTTTTATCCATGAGCATAAGCACAGATCCGTTTCTCCTCCAGCCCTGCTCCTCCTTTGAGCCTGAGCAAATGAAGCCAGTTTTATTGTTAAATCTACACCCCATTTGTGTGTGTGTGTGTGTGTGTGTGTGTGTGTGTGTGTGTGTGCGTGTGTGTGTACAGCAGAGAAAGAATCATGTCTATAAATCAGTCCTGTGATATCCTTCCCTCTGAGCCTTGTTTCAGTCTTCTTTATTTCTTCCTTCCTTCACTTCTGCTTGTTTGGCATTAAGATCTAGCTGTAAACACAAGGGGCTTAGTGTGAGTGCATGTGTGTGTGTGTGCGTGCGTGCGTGTGTGTGTGTGAATGCCAGTGCCTTTGATCTGATAAAACCCTCTAATTTGAATGGTTGAAAGCGTTTACATACTTTATTTTCCTTCGCTGCATTGCGTTTTCCAGCTTCCTGTTTGGCTGCGTGTTGGAGGCAACCAGCTGAGCGTTACAACATGGACTAAGCTGATGCCACACACAGGAAGTGTTTTGACAATTGCTGTGTCAAATTTAGTTTGTGATTTCTTTTCTGCGTTGTGCGACGAACCATTAGATTAACACTGCGCTTGTGTAAATCCTTTTCACTTCTCACACGACTGAAGTTCTGTTTCAAAGTAAAAGATAAAACAAACATGTTTATACACATAGAGAATTAGTGTGTTATGTATGATGGGAACACTTTGTATTTTACATGGGAGCCACAGGAATCAAAGGAAAAGGGGAAATGTATTAGTAATTCGCTGTTTTACTGATTTTTGTTTTTGTTTGGTTTATACAGATCTAAGGCTTTTGCTTAAAATGTATATTTAAACTGACAATGTTATCTCATGGCAGTTAATGCAGCTGAAGGGTCCAATCTGTTTTCGCTCAGGCCGCAGCACTGAAACTGCTTTGCTAAGAGTCACAAATGACCTACTAATGGCAGCTGATGCTGGCTCACCCTCTCTTCTCATTCTCTTTGACCTGTCTGCGGCGTTCAATACAGTTGATCACATCATCCTCCTTCAGCTTCACAATACCATTGGACTTACTGATACGACCTTCAACTGGTTCAAGTCATACCTAACAAATCGAACAGAGTACGTCTCTATTGGACACTACAGATCACACCCTGTCACTTGTGGAGTCCCTCAGGGGTCTGTTCTCGGCCCTATCCTCTTCATTGTCTACCTCCTCCCACTAGGCCAAGTAATCAGTCGCCATGGCATCACTTTCCACTATTATGCTGATGATACACAGTTATACATTAAAACAACTGCTGCAGCTCTCCGTCTTTCTGGATCTCTGCCTGCTTCATCAACACTGTCATCAACAGCATCAGCTAAACTCAAGACATGTTTGGAGGAGATTGAAAGGTGGCACAATTTTCTGCAATTAAATACCTCCAAGACAGAAGCCATCATGGTAGGCACCCCCCAGCAGATCCAGTGGTCTCCTATAACTGGTTTTACTTTCTCTGGTCACAACATTCCCCTTTTCCTCTCAGCTACCAACCTTGGTGTTTAAATGGACTCCCACCTCACCTATGAATCTTATATAAACCACATTAGCAAGGTCTCCTTCCATCATCTCCGCAACATTGCCAAACTTCGTTCCACTCTTACCCTGATGCTGAAAAACTGCTCTAAACTGGACTATTGTAACTCACTGCTCACTGGGATCTCTGGCAAGAGCTTTCAGAAGCTCCAATATGTCCAAAACTCTGCAGCTAGGATCCTGCTGAGAGTGCGGAAAAATGAACACATCACACCCATCCTGTTCTCACTTCACTGGCTTCCTGTCGCCTCAAGGATAAATGACAAAATCTCTCTCCTAACTCTTCAATGCTTGTATGGAAATGCTCCTTATCTCCAAGAACTTCTCACCCCACTAACCTCAACACGCCTCCTCCGCTCCACTCACTCACATCTGTTCCATAGACCTATTACTATTATTATTATTATTATTATTATTAGTAATAATAATAATAATAATAATAATAATAATAATAATAATAACACAATTATATCGAAATGATGGTGTGACTGTTTGGGTTCTGGAGTTAAAAGTACTCCATCACTCCCTTTTCTTTTCTCTCCCACCTCATCTGGAAGTATTTTATCGGGCCAGTTCTACAGTATCCATTTAGGACATCCTCAGATCTCAGAAAGCATCTTCACATTCAGACCAAACACCCACTGATGCCAGATCATTGGGCACCAGTAAAAGCATGATCAGGCTTCAGATCAGAAAATCTGTGCTAAATTAGCACAATATTAGGTTCCCCCTGTCGTCACAGATGGCTGCTCATACTGATCCAGGTTCTGTTGGAGGTTTCTTCCTGTTAAAAGGGAGTTTTCCTTTCCACTGTCGCTACATGCTTGCTTAGTATGGGGGTTGCTGTAAAGTCTCTGACACAACAAGTCAGTGACTCGATGCAGTCTGCTGGGTTTTCTTACATATGAAACTTTTAACTAAGTAAGTTCAATTTTCTGACTGCTTTGTTGTGACTGAGTGAATCTAACTGTGGGCTGCACGGTAATGCAGGTAGGAGTACTGGTTCCTCACAGCAAGAAGGTTGCATGGAGATTGTGTGTTCTTCCTGTGAACTGTGCATGTGAAAGTTTTATTTCATTCTTTTACTCATACAGACTTAATGCTCTAGTGTCAGCAGGCGAGTGTGTGCAGGTATGGTTGTCTGTCTCTGTGTGACCCTTTGATGGACCTGTCCAGGTGTAGCCTTGCTTCTTACCTAATGACCACTGGAGATAGGAACCAGTTCTCTTTTAACTGAAGAGAAACACTTTTTTATAGAAAATGTGTAGATGTGAGTTATTGATTTGAGTTTTGTTGTAATTAGATTACTCTGGAATGAACTGGGTTAGGGTTGTTTTGGGGCTATTGCGCGGTACTGAGAAGGCACATAAAAATGATTCTTCACCCAAATCCAGTTTCATTTTACTGTGAATCTCCTGAGCTTATCTGTGTAGAAACACTATCAGATCTGATCTAGCAAACAGGATCTCTGGGTTTTTGTACTTCTGTCTCTTTAGACGGTTACTACACATGCACACCAGGGTGAGTGCTGGAACATGGGAGATAAGATGTGTCCGTCATCCAAAAATCACACAAGTGCACTAGCGTATCTATTGGGGCCATCTCTAACCACCAACACACTGCTCCATTGATCTGTATAAGAGTGAGGATCAGAGCACTGACCAAATAATACACGTATAACGTGTGACAGGGCCTGTGTTATGTTGCTTTCAGGGGCCTGCTGGGAAATCCAGTTTCAGACTAACAATGTATGTTTGTGTAGCAGGAGGGCTGCCTCATTGTTTTACCTTACTCACTGACAGTGACAACAAATTGTTTTCCTTTGTAGAACAGCCAAGCTGTGCAGCACAGTTTGTGTATTTAAAAACTGCACTTTCCCAGTACTAGGGCCCCCATGCTGGGTTAAATGAAAGCATTTATTCCCCAGCTGAAATGAGCCTGGAGATATGCTTTCATAAGGAGTGTGATTAGCATAGTGCTTGTTACTGCTGGGCTGTTAGTGAAACAGAGCTGTCTGTCTGTCTCTACGTGTTCCCTCATTACAAACAACATGGAAATCAGCTGTTGAATCGAGTTATACAAATCACAGTTAGGACACAAAGGTTACAGCTGGAAAACAGTTTAATAGCCTGAAAACAGAGAAGCTGCTGATTTTAATGCACCTCAGCTCCTGGATAGACGAGAGAAGTTCTTTTTGCTTTGTAGTTGTTCAAAGAGAGAAGGTGCTTCCAGTAGATCAGTAAGTAAAGCAGACTTCTAGTTAACATGGTACTTTTTACCAGCACCAACAGTCACAGTTCATATTCCTCATATTCTATTGCAATTCATTTGTTGAATGGGAATAACTAATACATATGACAAAAATGCAAACAATTAAAAGAGAATCTCCTGTTTGATCTTTGATGCTTGTTAAAAGTAAAGCTACATCTTTAATAAACAAGTTTTAGTTGTCAAACTCAGAAAACGTTACTAACAAAACTCCCTGATTAATCTCAACAACTGCAGGACGCCTGAAGGAAACAGGAGGAGCTGACATGAGCTGAGCAGCAGAAGGTTAACTCCACCAGGAGAGGTGACCACTGAGAGCAGACAGGTGGTTAAGGAGCTGAGAGAAGAGCTAAAAACAACATGTCTAAAATACAAAGAGACAAGGGAAATAACAGAGAAAACTAAACCCCAAACTCACAAAATGAATTAAAAAATGCCATCCTCAATATTTTAAAATAACATTTAAAAATTAGAAAGAGCCCCAACATTTTATCTTTTGTTTGCATATCCGCTCCGACATTTATAGAACAAGCTAGCATTTATTAGACCGGAGAATCGAACGTCTCACCAGCTTCTCCAAACCTTTGAGCCTCCCAGCTCTCCTCCGTTTCCTCTCAGAGCTAAAGGACTGAAAAATGCCACGACGCACGGCACCGTGATATGTTGTCTTCTGCAGGTAGCAAAACAGTGGATGAAGGTCAGGCAAATACATTTCATGAGTCAGTGAGTACGAGCAATTACTGCTGTCAACAGAGCACACCCACAAGATGAACTCAGGTGGACAGACAATAAGCCTTCTCTTTGAGCTGCTGGTCAGCGGTGGACTCCTCTCTCTGGGATAAATCAATAGATCTGAGCAGGAGGTACGAGTGTTAACGTGGCTCCTTTTATACTCACACTGCTGTGATCCCATAAACACAAACACCACCGCCAGGAAGGTCGTGAATGTGATGTATGAGAAGGCATGAACAGTGTGTCAGCAGACCAGGCAAGCCAAGCCAACTTTATTTATAAAGCTCTTTAAAAGCAGCCAACGCAGAGCAAAGAGCGGAACACAAATGCATAAAAAGCATTAGACAGGAGAAAGTACAATTAAAACATAAATAGGGCAAAAAGCACAGTAAAACATGTAAAAGGCACTAAAACTAAATCAAATAAGATGAATGATTATTGGTTTGAAAACCAAAGTAAAGAGGTGTAAAAGTTTCCAGCGAGGAGGAATCTTTTATGTGTGCCAGCAAAGAGTTCCAAAGTTTGGGAGGAGCAACAGCAAAGGCTCTGACCCCTCTGAGCTTCACACTGACTCATTGGGACATCCAGGACCAGCTGGTCACATGACCTGAGAGAGCAAGATGAGGAGTGAATGTGAGATAGGCTAGAATAGGATGGGACAAGACAGTTGAAAGACTTAAAGATATTGGCCAGAGGCAATTTTCCTTTGAATCACATGTGGAAAAATGTATTAAAACCTCAAGTCAATTTCTTTTTGGGATTTCCACAGCTGGAGTTTTAAGAACGGCGCGGGAAAAAACATATAAAGGCTTCTGGTCTGAGCGTTAAGCCGGCGATGACGTTTCACCAGGAACCGCTCAGAAAGCTAGAGTGTAAAGAGTGACCCGCAGCTCGGTATTTCTGCATTAGCATTATAGATGACACTAGCTACGTTTACATGCGCCAAATTTCCCCAATCCGATTCAAATCTTGGTTGATCGGAAATCCCAAATCTCTGTTTACATGGACACTAACTGGAATGATCCGATCACGCCGTGATCACGCACCATAGCTTTGCATGCACAGACTTGTCTTTCCCGGAAGAGAAATTGTAAACAAACGCCATCTTGTCCGCACGTCTTTTCCCTTGCATTTTATTTGCTTATTCTCTAGCTTCGGTGAATTCCCGCTTCCTGCATCTTTAGATGGACTTGAGTGTATAACTCGGCATTTTTAGCCGTTCTGCCATTGAGACGTTCAGTAATATTGAGCTCCCGTAGTATTTCCAGTAAAAAATAGCGTCGGCAACAGATCACTTCTGTTTACCGCCCGCCATGTTTTCGATCTGTCCTGAGCATGTGCAGAGGCGGAAAGAGGGCACGCTGAAGTTGCACACATGCGCAGTGGGCATTATTTTACCCCAACGATCCGAATGGCTGTGTACATGGACGCCAATCGGATTGACGATCGGACAAAACCACCTCTCTCAATCGGAATGAAATTTCATTCGGATTAGGCCGAATCGGATCAGAATATTCCGATTGACATGTTTACATGACGAATGTTTGATCCGATAGGGCGTTCAATCTGATTACTTGTGCCCATGTAAACGTAGCTACTGTTTCATCAGTCAGCTGTAGCTTCTGAAACCTCTGCTAGTGGGTCAGTTGTTTTTCTCTGGAATACGACGAGGAGAACCGGTTTCGGAGAGCCGGAGGAGTTCAACCGCAGCAAGCTGGGTAACCGAAGGAGCACACATGTTTGAGACTGTTTAACTCAGAAGACTCGTGAGCCCATCTGAACACCGGTGGCGAAACTATTGTCAAGGAGGATGCTGAACGTCTTCAGAGCCAAAATTGATACCGTTTGTTTACGTTTATTGAATATTTAATTCCTGTGTTTGTAGCGCTCCCACCAAGAGCTCTCAGCTGATGAGGGCTTAGCTTCATCATTCTGTCCCAATAGAATTCAATAATCTACAGAAAAATAAAACAATGTGCTGCCAGTTTTACCGCTGCGTGGATATATTGATATAACTCCAGAAAAAAATGAACTGATAGCTTACCAGAATAACTTTTCCTGACGCTGCAGCCGCTCATTAGCTCAGCTTGTTGTTTTGGCAGTTATCCAGAAGGGCACGGAGGTTCTACTGGTCTCAGGAGGATGTGTTGTTGAAATATGTGAAATATGTAGATTCTTTTTTAGATCAAACCTCTGAGCGAATAGCCCTGACCAGCCCCTGCAGTCTGTGCATCAGCTGTGCTCTAATGGTCTATGGTGACTGCAGATCTGACTGAAGCTAGTGTTGTGCTTACAGCTCGATCCTCCTTACAAACAGTTTTATGACTTTATTGTTGCTACGTTAGTTAGAAATGCGTGTAGGACTCCACCATATGGCTCAGACATTTTGCTGCAGCTGTAAATGTAATTATCCATTATCACTGTGAGCATGAAGTTGAACAAAATACAACTAATCACCTAGTAAGCACATATTTGAGTGACGTATGCGGAACCAAGGATTTTCAGTGTTTAGAGGAGAGAATTTTGATTTTCTATAATGATTTATGACAAAATTGCTCAACAAAATGACGAACTGAACCCAGTTTACTTTTTTATAGATGGTAAAGTAGTTAAACTGAATTTCTACAATTTTCATGCAGAGTCTGGCCAATACCTTACCATAAGACATATAAAAGATTAAAATGAACTATAAAGTGCCAAGTCCTAAGAAGTCAGCTCAATGGCAAGAACAAGATCCAGGTAAATAGCTACGCCCTGCTAGTAATCAGATATCCTGCAGGAATAATACACTGGCCAAAGGAAAAAATACAGACCACAGATGTTAAGACAGAAGCTCCTAACCATGCATGGAGGGTTTCATCCCAAGTCCAGCACCCTGAGACTGTACACTAGCTGTAAGAAAGCAGGCCGAGGACTGTGAGAGCCACTGTCCAGGATGAAATATCAAAGATCCATAAGTACATCAAGGACAAGGCCCCAACAGATGATGTGTCCAGTGAATATCTCAGACAATGGTGAACAGAGGAGGTGCTGGAAATACCATCATGGGAGGAAAAACTCCTACATGGGATGTACCACCGACAGATAACTGAAGTGGCTGATATCAAGAAATCCTACTGTTAGGGATTTTCTCAATCAACCTAATTACCTGACGCTGAGGAGATAAGGGAGAAAGACAAAATGAGACACATAGAACCGTTTGCAAAGGGTGGCAGACTGTTCTCTGTCCTGAGTCGGTCTGTCACCCTTTGCAAACGGTTCTATGTGTCTCATTTTGTCTTTCTCCCTTATCTCCTCAGCGTCAGGTAATTAGGTTGATTGAGAAAATCCCTAACACCTACCAATGGCTAGAAAGAGCTGGTCTGAAGGACAGCACAGAGGCACTCATCATGGCTGCACAGGAACAGGCCCTGAACACCAGAGCAACAGAGGCCTACCACACCAGACCCAAGGTGTAGGCTATGCAAAGAGGTCCCTGAGACAATCCACCACATAACTGCAGGCTGTAAGATGCTGGCAGGGAAAGCATACATGGAACGCCACAACCAAGTGGCTGGCATAGCGTACAGGAACATCTGTGCAGAGGATGGACTGGAAGCCCCAAGGTCAAAGTGGGAAAAAACCCCTAAGGTGGTGGAGAACGAGCGAGCCAAGATCCTGTGGGACTTTCAGATCCAGACTGAAAAAATGGCGATTGTTGGTGAACCAACTGGACATTGTGGTGGTGGACAAACAACAGAGGACAGCCGTTATGGTTGATGTAGCAATACCAAGTGATGCAACATCAGGAAAAAGGAACAAGAGAAACTAGAGAAGTACCAGGGCCTCAAAGAAGAACTTGAGAAAGCCTGGAGAGTGAAGACATTGTTGGTGCCCGTGGTCATCGGGGCACTCGGGGAAGTGACCCCCAAACTGGAGGAGTGGCTAAAGCAGATCCCAGGAAAAACATCAGACATCTCAGTCCAGAAAACTGCAGTTCTAGGATGGAAAAGTATAACTAGCCTTAAGTCACACATGGGCAGAATATGGTTGGGGTGAACAATCTTCATCTGGCCGCCTCTGTTTTCACATAAAAGGCATCACTGAATTCAACATTTAATAATGAAGAATGAAAGATAATCATTTATCCTGTTTTTGTTGTTATGCTGTTGCTCCAGTACTTTTGCCACGTTAGTGATGTCACAGTTAATGCTGCCAGAAACACAACAGGGGCTTTAAGAAGCCAGATATGATTAATGCTTTTTAAAAACGGTGTTAAAAATTTGAAAATGTTTTACTGGACCATTAAAATAGAATAATTTGGCTTATTTTTAAATGAATATATCAGATTTACTGACAATACAACACTGTAAAACCTGACAAGTTAAGGTAACTCAAATGATTTGGGGAAACCGATTGCACAAATTGATTTAAGTTTAGTAACTCAAACTATTTGAGTTGATTTAATTATGCGAGTAGAGTCATATTAATCCAAAACAACTATGATAAGTTAACTCAAACGTTTATGTTTATTAACTCATTTTATGTAGTTTAGCAACTTAAACCTTTAAATATGTGGCACTATAATGCCGTATATACTTAAACTTATTTAAAATACATTATGTTTCATAATCCAATTGAGTTAAATAAACTTCAATGGTTCTTATTTCAGTAACTTAAAACTCTATTAGAGTTACTCAGTTCAATTGAGGAAACCGATTGCACCAAATCGTATTAGTAGTATTAACACAACAACAAACTGACTTTCTCCATTCAGTTTAATTAACTTGAACTGCAGAAAAAACAGAATGATTACAACTGTACATTTTTTCCAATTTGCTAAATGCTTTTTTACAAAGTCTGTACATAAAATGTTGAGTGAGAATTCCAGTATTTTAGAAACAAAGTATTTTAGTTGCCATTAACCATCATGACCTGATTTTTACTTAAGAATATGCAGATTTATTGACATGCACCTACGCAAATGCAAACGAAGCTGAACTACAAGTATGTCATCAACCATTATTAACACATAGTGTAGAAATACAACATTCAGTTTCAACACTGTAATTGTACAACAGTTTGCTTAAAGATTAGTGGCTCCTCAACTGCTGTGGTCAAACCTCAAAGACAAAATGGAAAGCTCTCATCTTACAATAAAACCTAATGATTACAAATGTACATTTGAACTGATCATCAGTTATTATTTCACTTTGAAACTTACTGACATGAACCTATACTAAATACAAATATATCGTAGAGGAACAATGATAACTGCTCTTGAATATTGTAAGAATGCAATAGATGAACTCAATATAAACATATGTAAAAAAAAATCTTCAAAGATACTTGTGGCCTCCCAGTTTGCCTTAAAAATGTATCACAAAAATGTCAAGTATTTGAAAAGTTTCCTTTTTAGCTGTCTGCATATTGCTGTTTAAGAAGGCTGATCACCTGGACATATAAAACTATTGACTTGAAGCCATTCAAAGATTAATGAACTAGCATGAACATTTGAAAAACAAACCCCATCTACACCAGCTCATTTTTCAGTGTCTGCAATTTTGGTTTGAGTTGCTTTCTCTCATCGTCTAGCTTCAGCAACACTACTTGAATGAACTCAAAAAAGCTACTACACTTCACAGGATAGCTCAGATGCAGAGCATAGATAAGTCCAAACAAACACACCAAAGCATCAGTCCATCTGTGATGAGTCATTACAACCTGATCTTCAAGAACAATGAACACTTGGCGTGGTGAGAAAGGAACTCCAGCAGGCACATCCTCTTCATCCACATCAGCAACCAGAGCAAGTGCAGCTTCATGGAACTCCATTTCATCCTGTCACACAGCAAAATAATTGATGAGAAATATTTATGTCATAGACATAAAGGTCAACACAAATACAAATAGCCAGATACCTCTTACTTTTTCAAATTTTATGCATTACCACCTTTTTTCTCATTTCAATAGGCAAATTATTACAATTACCAAATAACATACCTTGAATGTTTTGAAAATGCCTGATGAATCCTCCTTGAGGTAAATCGGTAGGCCAGCCAGGGCTGCTGTTCTTGTTGCGCAGATGACGTTCCTGTCCTTAAAGGATAAAAAATAAAACATGACAAAGGGAACTACCATGCAAACAGTAGCGTGAAAGTATTTTTAAGTACCTGTTGCTCATATGCCATCAACAGCTGTTCCATGTTTTCACCAACCCGTCCAGTTTTCTTCTTTTTGTAAAGTCCAATCAGCTGAGGAGCATATTCATCCAGTGCAGCATAAAAAACATGTGGCAGATGAAGATTGGTAATCCGGTGAAATTCACAGTAGAGCTGAAGAGAATAAACCAAAAAGGATAATATAAAAAATGCTGTATACTTGATGAGCAGTAGATTTTATATAGTTGTACTTACCTGTGTCTCATCAAAGAGAGCTGGCCATCTGTCCTTAAGCTCTGATACAGGAGGAGAAGATGTAATGATCTCTTCACGTCTGAGGGCAAAAGTGCGCATCATGTGCTGATGAATAAGAGGAATGTCCCTTTCAGCCGAGGTCTTCCGGAACTCTTCTATCATCTCACCCCTCCTGGTCTCCAGAGACTCCCTTGTTTCTCCAGAAGGATAACTGGGAAGGAAGTTGACCTCACCTCTCCTAGGTCTTTTAATATTGGCCCTTGGTGCAGCTCCTTCTGGGTTTGTTCTGCTGCGCTTTCCAGAGTTTACAGCTACATCTCTGATGCCAACTTTGGCCAACTTCTTTCTTTGGTTTCCTATTTTGTGTCTCAAACTATTCTTCCATCCTTCCCAACCAGTGTCAGAATTGTTCTCCTTCAGACAGGGATGCTTTTCAACTAAAGCTTTTGCAGTCTTTTCAATCTGTGTGCTACTAGGATATGCCTTCAGTTTAAAGATTTCTTCCCCCATTACCTCGAGTATGTTGTGTTTTTGATCTCTAGGAAGTCTAATTAGTTTCCCATCTTTTTCAAATGCTGCATTACCTTCCTTTAGCACATGTTCCACCTCATAAGAAAATTTTGGAACAATAAAAACCTCTGGCCACCCACTAATATGCTCTGGTGAATCTGTGGTATCAGTGCTATCACTCTGAAGACTTGTCTCACTAGTGCCGACTGAAATCAATTCCAGCTCCACTAATCTGATTACTTTAACTGATGCTGTGCTTGGGAGGTCTTCCATTTCAACCAAATTACACAATGCATTATCAAAATCTGGGTCTTCAAACTGAAGCCTAAAGTCAAAAGTCAACTTTAGCCTAGTTTTGATCTCATCTATGAGGGCCTGTACACTGCTTGGGCGAGATGGCAGAATAAGTCTTTCAGCATTTTCATTATCAAGGATGACCCTTAGCTTCAATCTCTCTGTTGCATCCATCTGAAGTTGTAGGTTCTGTAACATACAGGATTCAAATATAGTGACATTTCAACACACTTTGAGTTGTCATGTCATGTATGCATTACCTGTACATTGGCAGAAGGGCTGGGGAGATCCGCTGATATTTCAGTTCTGTTCCTTTAGTCAGACATTGGAATGAAATGTTTTGTTGTTAGAATGAGTTCATTTGCAATCTTATAAGCAAAATGCGGCATGTGGTCAGACAGCTGGCACACAGATTTTACACTATGACCCTTAGGTTGCTGCTCGACTAGTTCGTATGACCTCAAGTGCTCAACATAAAAAGTGTCGTAGTCTTTCAAGAGAAAATAAATGTTGTCGCTGATGAGTAGTATGTTTCGAATCTCTTTGAACTCTGGCAAGGCTGCATAAGCACCAGTACATACAAACATGCCAATTGCAAAGTTTGTGCCATCAATTGAGATGTTTTTTGTTCCATAAACTGTGTCACTGTCAGCAACACCTGAGATAAATGATCGTGTATCTGCAGGTAGTGATGAAATGTATATAGACTCCATTTTGGATGTCTGCACATGTGGTTTGAAAAACTTTGAGGATGACAAATAAAATGCCATCATACTTTGGTGTCGCTCTGCCAAAGTTTTTAACACATTTTTGTAGTTGTGAGTGTCATGAATAATTTTTTTGAAAACCTTATGCTTTCCCTCGAATCTCATTGTCCAAAGATGGACCAAGGGACCAAAGCACTTTATCAAGTGTGGGTAATGCTCGATGTAATGATGCTTTGGCCTGAATCGAACATTTGGAAACACTTCTTGGAAGAGTTGCCGATGGTCCAATATTTTGCAAGCCAAGTACTGAATGGTCTCTTCATTGAAAATCTGAGACATGGCAAGCTGAACGACATCCTTTAACTCCATTAGGACTTCCCAAAACGTGTCTCTTTCTGGGACTTTTGAGCCAATGAGAAGAGGCAACAGTCTAAGCAGGGCATTATTTTCATGAGCGTTCCCACCAATGGTCCCTCGACTGGCAAAATTAGTGGGTATTGGATGAGGGCGATCAACTTTGTCAGAATGTTGGTATGGAAAGCGCAATATTGCTCTGTTTAAGTCTTCTAAGGTAAAATACTTACTGGAAATCAAACCTTTGAAGCAATGCGCTATCTCCACTGGAACAACGCCTTCAAACAGGTCGTGCAGGACGTCAGGTGGGAAGCCTGTGACAGGATGGAAGAACGACAAATGGTCAGAAAGAACACAACTGTTTTTGACACCATAATTTTCCTCACTGCCATCGCTTTGAAGCTGTTGTACAAGATTATCATGAAGATCTTTTGTTCTCAGCACATAATCCCCTGTAACTGCATTTTTTGTCTGCATTTCTGTTTGTGTGGCATGACAAAACCTGCAGAAATGTGTAGACCTGAAGCTCTCATTGAACCCAGCAAGCCCATGGGCAGCAAGTTTATCGGCCACAACACAGTAGACAGTGCCTTTAAGACATTCACCAAGGGTATCAATGTAGATGCCTATTTCTTCAAGAGTTTTCAGATCATTTAAGAGTGGTAACATAATTTTCTTAAACCCAAACAGACGCACATCATTGGAGTTGCACAAGAGCGCAAGCTGAGTGCAGTGGAGAGCAGAACGGGATTTAACTGGAAAGTTTGCCAGTGTCCAATAAACTGCAAAAACTTTATGTATTTTCTTTGAAGTACCGAGTGGGTTTGCAATTTCAAAATCATCTACATAAAGCATTATTGACAGTTTTGTTCCCTCTTGTGAGAGTAGAACATTTTCCCGGTAGTAGGATCCATCACAAAATGACATGAAATGTCCAGGTATCTGTGTGGGTGTTTGTTTAACTTCTTCAAGGACATCGTTTTTTTTCAACAACATTTGCAAAGATGTAAGAATGGGCACATACATGTAGGTGTGCTTTGATGATTCAATTAAATACTCCACAGGCTTAACAAATGGAAAGTTTGCTTCATAGTAAGATTTTCTCATCTTTGCTGTTGACAGTGGTCCATCAGATGTGATACATTTATGTAAAACATTACTATCAGAAACTGCCTGACAAATCTCATCGACCAGTTTGTCAGTATATAGACAGTTATGCTTTTTTAGTATATCAACTACTGATTTTTTAATGAGAGGTTCTGTTAACAAAAACAGATGATCAATGTGCTCAATGATCTCCTGTGTTGCTCTCTGGGACACATGGAGAATACTCTGCATTTTCAAGAAAAAGCCAGCTAGGTTGTACTGCAACTGCTCTTCCAAGCCCTCAGTTGTACTGATTTCACTAGTGGATGCCACTTCATTTTCATCTAATGGCTCTGTTGAATCAAGCTGCATATCATCCTGTTTTTCTACATTTATGACACTTTGCACAATGCCTTCATCATAATTTGCTGAACTTTGGTGTTCTCTGCATTTGTGGGCATTAAATGTTGAGTATACATTGGTTTTAAAATTGCAGTCCTTGAAAGGACATGGAACAGTTTCTTTCAGTTTTAAATGCCCCCTCAGATGGACAAACATTTGCCTTTCAATAAATGGCTGCTTAAAGTTACACACAGGGCAACAAAATCCATATTCATTAAAAGCTGGATTTGAATGGTCTTTTCTTTGTGTAGCAGCATGTATTCTTGACATATGTACCTTTAATGAATTAAATGTACTAAACGTACACATGCAGGTGTTGTAGAGACAGGGTAAAGGTGAAATCGTGGAGTACTGACCATGGTTAAGACGGTAATGTTTCAGCAACATGACTTTTATCGCAGTAGAAAAACTACACAACTTGCAATTCCACATTTTGTCAGAAATCAAAGGGTCCAAATAAGATGTCTAGTGTTTTATATCACCTTCACTGGCTGTTTTAAGGTGCTGAAAAGCAGTGGATGATCTCTCCTAGTGTGCTGCTTCTTCAGTCACAACACTGTAATGTCACAGAAAACAAATATGTTAATGTATTTTGGCAAGTGAACAGAAAGCTGGGAATACAAGACTCTTAGTACAACAAAATATGCTGAAGTTGAATGGCAGGAGTTTCAAAAAACAGTTTAGGCTATAGAGTAAATGTTAGTCATGTTAGAATGAAATTAATCTACCCTTTTCACACATGTGGTGTGAAAAAAATCCTTGAGTGTTACAAAGTGCAGTCAGAAATGACTAACATTAATTTTACCGTTAAGTTTTATGGCATTAATTTTTGAAAAAGTTTTAGCGCCTAAAAAGTTTTTACTAAAATGGTGCCGTTTATATTTAATTTTTTACCGGCTGTCTTGTCAACTAATTTACTCTTAAATGAATGGCAAAGAATACATAAGGACTAGAAGAACTTAAGCTATAAATGACTAAACTTACTTTACTTACTTACTTTACTGTGTGAAGCTTTGAAAAGGTAGACTATCAACAACCTAACTAAAATAAGCCACCAACCGTTATATTTTAAATCTTTACAGGCGGGTATCTTAAATGAACCATGTAAACTGTGTAAAGCACACACGAGGACTAGAAAGTTCAGAATTGGAATGAATAAACTTTATTTTACCGTTAAAGATAATATAGTTAAGTTCTGTGCGATGTAGCTTTGAAATGTAGGTAGCTTAACAACTACCGAAAACCGTCAAGTTTAAGGAGGTCTTCAAACTATCAGTCAGGAGTTAAGCTAGCAAGCTCCGTTTTTCTACAAATCCGCAAAGTAGTCTGATTAACCTGCAACGTCTGTACAAGCACAAAAACACAGTTACCTTGTAATTCTCCCGATGTAATGGATAAAATTCTCCTCTCTGTCGAAGCCTCTTGTCCGCAGTTGTCGACGCCGGCCAAACACCTCCGGGTGCGCGGCTCAGTGATGACGTAGGGAAAGCGAAACCGAAAGGGAGGGGTTATTTTTTTTGTATTAAATGAGCGACCTCAACTTAAACAGTTTAAAGCACCCTTACTCCAAAGAAAAGATAAACATTCCTATACTTATTATGAATGAGTTTTAACATCACACTGTTAGTTTAGGGTTTCGGTAACAAATTGTATTAAAGTTACTGTAACTATTTAGCTAAAGTGAGTGAAAATAACTTTAATTATTTTAGTAAGAAGCAGTATTGGGATTTACAGTGAAGCAGTTAAAACAGCTTGCATTAGTGACTGAAGGAAAAGCAAAAGCAGACGTGCTTCTGCTCCAACAGAAAATAAAGGCATTCTTATTTGATTAAACATTTTTCTATATCATTGTTTTATTAAATAAAGGAATCATCGGCTCTGTTGCAAATTCTTGTTTTTTGAGTGATTTAATGAGGTGAGCCAGTGAAAGCAGCGATACAGAAATAATGAATCACTGAACAAGAAAACCACCACAAAGAGCAAACATGTACATATATTCACACTCAATTTGCATGTAGACCTCAAAACAGATTATTATCAAATCCCAAAATAAAGGAACAGTCAGACAAAGTCTGAGGTTTAAAGGGTTGGACATTCCTACACACCCTGCAGAACATTAACTAAATGAGATGATGCTCTGTGCATGCTCTGCAGTTGGTGTAGTGGGAATGGAAGTGGCAGATGGGAATAAACTCCAAGCATCATGTCCACAGACTGGGCCGCGGCATGAGTCCACCAGTGGAAACTACTGAAATAAGATAGACTGTGGAGGCAGGGAGTGAACTCCTTCTGCATCAGAGCAGAATCCAGATAAGGTGCAAAACATGGTTTAAACTGGACACGCTGGTTAGTGCATAAGTAAATGTTTGCTGTGAAACAATATTCAACATTTATTTGTTGTTAAAAAAGAAACAAAACAATGAAACAAGAGCAGGAGTTATTTACATTTCAGCACCATGGATAGATCCTCTGTTACTTCGTCACAAAGGCTCTGATCCTGTTAGCTTAAACATTCATATGACAATGATCCAAAAATAGTCTTTACATTTTAGATTTGATCAGTAACACGTGTCATAATGTGTCTGTACCAACCAGAACCTGCGGCATCTTATGAGAAAGTCCATCCATCCATCCGTTATCGTCCACTTATCCAGAGTCAGTTTGCACGGGCAGCAGCCGAAGCAGCGAGGCCCAGACTTCCCTCTCCCCAGCCCTTGGGCCAGACGAGAAACATAGTCCCTCCAGCGTGTCCTGGGTCTTCCTTTGGTTCTCCTCCTGGGAGGAGAAAGTTATGAGAAGTGTGTCATCTTACACCTTCTCATTAGCTCAACCATCTATGTTTGACATGTATTTAATAAAAACAGATTCAGAAGACATTTCTTGTGGCTAACTATCGGGGTTTGCTGCTGCTTCCTCGTGTGTGATGAGATGAGCTCGTTTGAGAGCTTGGTGAGGAAGAGCAGTTGTGCATGAGTGATGCCTCTTTTGAATTCAGGGTGCTGAGCAGTAAGAATTGTGCAAACATCCATAATGGTTTTGGTTTGGATTTGCTTTAGAATGCAATCACTTTTGTTTTATTTCATTTTACTGGTTCCATCCACCAGTTTGTCAAAATGCAATTTAGAAAAGGATGTAAGTTCAGACGGTCCCCAAAACAAATCTCAAATGTCTTATGTCCAGAGTCTGGAGTGTGTTTTCCAGAACACAGAAGACCTGAAATTTAAGATAACTCAGGGGGTCTGGAGAAGGAGAGAAGGACTCAAGAATTCTGGGGCAGGAGGAGACAACTTGGGAGGTCTGGAGGAATAACCTCCAAACAGATCTTACTGTTTTGTTCCTCTAATCTAGGATTAAAGAGGAGAACCATTCCAGGAGAGAGAAAGACAGGAGTGGTAGAGAGAGGGTAGGTTTATGAAATCTAGGGTGAGTGATACTGGAATACAAGCAACTTGTGGTTGATGTGAAGGACAGTGACACGGCGTGAAACAATGAACACAGAGTCTCATTGAGCCTGCAGCACTCTGCCTCACACAGCTGACTGTGAACAGGAACACAAACACAGGCGTTATGACCTGGACAGGTGTTTGCTGCTGCACCGCCGTCTGCGTAAGCGTGTGTTCAAGCATACCTAACTCAGTCTAAAGCTCCAGTAGCTCTGCAGGGTGAGCCTGCTTTGTTGGAATAACTGGTTCACTGAAGCGATTAAATTCTGCATGTTTGCATGAGTGACAGAGTTGCATTTGTTTGTGAACATGGTGAGACTCTTTTACAACGGTTCATCCATCCTCTGAAGTGGCTCCCACTCGGCTTCCTGGATTTGACAGTTTAGATGATTGGACTCATCAACCCCTTCATTGTTTTCTGGAACTTAAAGAAGCAAATCCATCAAATATTTTTAGAGCAATTGAAAAACACGTTTTTGTAAAAGTAGAAAAATCATGAAAAATATCTTTCTGAGTTAACGTACTGTAATTTAGATCCACGTTGGCTAATTTTATTGAGTTCAATCAACCCTGAAATTTTTCCCTTTATTTGAAAAGCCATCAAATGGGGAAACCTAGTGTTGCCATGACAACCACAGGAAAACAAGAAAGAGACTTTACATCCTTGCAACAGAAGGTAAGATCAAGAATACAAACGTGTGTAGAAAAACATGACAGCTGCAGGAAGAAGGGAGCCTGCTGCACTAATCTGAATACATCACTCACTGAGGGTCTGAGGGGAGCTGCTGGGTGAGAGGTGGGGGACACCCTGGACAGGTTGCAGGTCAGTCACAATGACTTAAAATAACACAGTTATTTATTTGTATTATAAACAAAAATGACCAATTTTTAAAACAAAGAGTTCTAAAGATTAAATCCAAAATCAAATGCAGGTTCAATGAGTCGTGATGGCAAGAATGGAGGACTAAAGTGGCTGAAACTCAAGCTTAGATGAAAGTTAGGAATAAGAAAGAGTCTTGATCCTGAAGAGCTGATGGGAGAATTAGAACAAGTCTCTTTATGATGGTGATGACATCACAGGAAGGTATGGAGCTGTTTTTGTAGTGTGTCCAGATCCTGGGGGAGCAACAGGGGTGTCAGGATCTGCTCCTGCAGCCTCTGTCTCGTCTCCCCTCGTTAAGTGTTGATTTGTCTCACCTGCCCCTCGTTAGCCTACCCACCTGTTTCCCTGATTATCCTTGTGTATTTAAACCCTCTGTTTGCGCTTGTCTGTGTCAGATACGCTTATCTTCCTGTCATGGCAGCCTACCTGCCATTATTTAATTAAATCAGTTCACGTTTACCTGCAAACATGTTTCCTGTGCCTGTTCTCTTGCATTTGGGTTTGAATAAGAGCTCCACAGCATGACACCAAGTAGCCAACCAGAACCAGGCTGAAGGGACAGAGGAGCAGGTGGGTGTTAAGCCATAGGTACCTGTAGATGTTGTTACACAGGTTGGCGTTGAGGGATCTTTCTCCTAAAGGAAAATCACTAATCTGCTAGGGGTAATCTCAGGAGGGTCGCACCCTTGAACCCTTAGAGAAGAGTCACAGGAAAAGAAATGATTCAGGAATTCACAAATAATTAATAAGAATCTTCAGGAGTCACTGGCTGTGTCCAAATCCAGGCATCGCATGCTCATGAGTACCCGTCCTCATTGGTCTCAGGAGAACGTGTTCTTCCGTGACCGCTTAGACCGGATGTTAACAGCTGTGAATGTGAACATTCTAGCCTTAAATAAAAGTCCCGCCCCTACTCCTGTCACCTAGCAACTGCTTAAAGCCACAATGTGTAATATTTTTACCTGTTTACTACCAAATTCTGTGTATCCAGTGCACAAACTTGTCCTTTTTCATTAATATTTCTCACCAACATCAATTCTAAATATTCCTCTCAGCTTCAAATTTTACATTTTTAATACATAAATTGTGGTCGACGCTCCATGGTCATCCTCCATCTTGAAATACGGTAGCTATTTAGGGACATACG
>SSNS01000055.1:952422-978788 GCA_006937985.1 Aphyosemion australe
CGGGGGATGGGGAGGGGGGCTACGTGTGGCATTATGCATTAAGACTGAACACTCATTAAAAAATGTTTTTTACCTGCTTGAGTAGTTATATGCTTTGTGTGGGTTAGGCTACAGAGACTGGAAATAAATCAATCTCATGCTTTTTTATAAAAAAACGAACCAGATAGCTGGAGTGAATGCTGGAGTTGTTGCCTTTTTGAGTGGGCCACCGTAGCTGCAATACTTACTCGAAACTGCATGGCGCTAAAGAGTCGCAGTTTTTACCATGATTTCTATGAATATCACTGATAGGGCCTTTAAAGATCCACGATGCTGGATTATTCACGGTTAATTGTATAATTTACTTTATGATTTATGATTTACCAATTTTATGAACTGTAATGACGAACAAGAATACAAAAACACATTACAGGCCTAATGAGAATGGGAAACGCCTAAAAACACAACCACTTCAGGCTTTTACTTTTTGTACAGTCAGATTTGAGTAAACTAGTCGTACTGCTGCTCTACTGCTGCGTCTCCCGTTTCTACAGAAATCAATCCCGCAGTGCATCATGGGATTTATGGCGGTGAGGAGACCACGGAGACTACACCGCACCCGTTCTCAAAATCGAGGAAAAGAAGAACGCATTTCAAGACCGCATTCTTGGAATTTGGACGCTCTTCGACGCAGCGCTGTGATGTCACTGGTCTTAAAATCTGAACTCATGAGCAACCCCTGGATTTGGACACAGCCACTGGCTGGACAATCACCAGTCACCAGGTGAAGGGCGGGGTTACCCTGGACATGTCTCCAGTCCATCATGAGGACATAGGGCGTTTCTCAATCTCAAGGAACCTCACCTTGCCTTGCCAGACACCTTGCTTACGAGGACACTGTCTTTCCCTGGTCAAAGAAAACGGTTAAATGGAACAGACTTGTCCCACGTGACCGCGGCCGGCCAGAGCCCGCCCCCTGCTTACGCACCCTGTTGATGTCCCTCCCCTCATAGTAATGTTAAGTTTTAATATCGAGCCTTTTACTTTTTTAATTGTGTATATATTGGTTAAATCAAATGTGTAAGTGAATTAGTACCTGCTAGCCATCAAAGCTGCAACTACTAAGCAACTAACCAACCATAGATAACTGGTTTGGATGTAAATAAACATTTTACATATACGCCCAATAGCTACAATTAGTTGACTTGCATTTAAACTGGAAATTTGCTCCTGAAGTAGCTGCTGCCAGCTCCTGATCACATCTGTTGGAGAATACCGCGCTGCATTCTGGGAATTTTTTGACCAAGAGAAGGCACCAAGGCACCTCTCGTGTATCCTTGCTCAATTAGCTAAACGGCTAACAAACGGAGGACAGATGCCTTGGAAGCACATGAACATTGGAACCGATTGGAACACGCCTTGGCGGTTCCTGATGACGTACCTCCTAGGCAACCGGGGTGGGACCAAGGCATCAAGGCAAGGTTCCTTGAGATTGAGAAACACCCATAGAGACTAGCAACCTTTCACACTCCTGGGCTATAGCGTTACCAGCGGCACAACCACCATTAGTAGATTTACTGATGAACTTGCTTCTCCCCAGTTCTTGTGGGCACTTCTGTCCCAGCATTTGTTATCCATGTATATTGTCTCATTGTTTAAGATCATCTTAAATCTAAATGTAGTTGTCTGTCTGTTGCATTTTTTTTCTATTTTGTCTTATGTAAAACACTGTGCTACACAATGATGTAAAGGTGCTCTATGAATAAAAGTTGATAAAACACCCAAAAACATCTCTCTTTGCGTGTGTGTGTGTGTGTGTGTGTGTGTGCGTGTGTGCTCAGAGCTTGCCATGTCTGTTTAGCTCTGAGTGGACGAGGTTTCTTGGACGAGGTAGGAACGAGCATTTTGTGAATGGCTAAATTACTTCAGAGGGGTGTAGCCATTTTAGAGATAGAGGTAAAAGAAGGAAGTGAGGACACATTCAGACGGATGAGTAGGGTGGAGCTGGGCGTGGAAGGATTAAGGTGGAGGACTGAGACAAGGCCAAAGGAGAGATGAAGACAGCAGAGGAGATATGGATCAGATAAATGTGTGAATAAAGAGGAGAAAGCAACATGGCACCAGTGTGGTAAAGGATGAGTTGGTGGATTAAAGCAGCTTAGAGGGGAAGCTTTGGTTGGATGGTTAGACTGATGCAGCAGTTCTGTTTTATTTTATTTTATTTGTATTGAGTCTAGATCAGATTAACTAAAACAGACTCTTTTTATGTAATACTCTCTAAACCAGATGGTGACTCCTGTTTACACATTAGATTGGAGAAAAAAGGTGAAATAATGTGACTTTTTGTTTATTAGTAAAAGTACCAGCTTATAGGTCCTGTCCTGATATACTTGACCTCTGACCTTAGACCCCCTCCTAGCATGGAGAGGTTGCATGTCTGATGCAGTTTCTGGAAGAGTCTGTGTAAAACCATGACCTTCATACTGAGGATGAGCCTAACCCACCCAGACTGTTGTCCATCAAAGGAAACCTGCAGGTTGCAGAAGAGAGGAATGAATCCTGGCTTCAGGATAGTTAAAACTGGCACCAAATTCCCTCCGTGGCTGTCTGTTACCTAACTGCACATTAAGTAAAGATAAAATCGATAAAGTTCAACTAGATTTTCATATAAATATAGAAAGTGAGATAGAAACTAGAATAGGGTGAGAGGCGTGATGTAAAGGTCTTAGTTATTATAAGGCAGTTACCTTAGAAACAGCACACCAAGATAAACACAGTTTCTTTGCATAACTTCATAACTTAACTTTTTAAAAAAAATTCCCCAATTTACATAAAATTGTTTTTCATACAATCAGTGACTCATGCAGGTTGAAAATAACTTTCATCATCTGATGTAGAAACGTGTTTCTGAAGTTTTGTGAACTAAGATCATTGTTATTTCTAAACATTAAAACTAAGGAAGCCAACATGGATATTCAGCAGATCATCAGTCATGAAGGATAATTCAGACCAAATAGGTTTTTATTGCATGTAGTTTTTGTTTCACGGCACTGGCTGGACCAGCACTGCCTCACCCCGGCTTGCTGCTTGGATATTTAAAAGGGCAAAAAATAATAGCTAATTATTGGAAATGCAGGTAGAAAAGAACAGGGAGAGGAGCTGGAGTTTCTTCAGGACCTGGTTTTCTATCCAGTGTGGTCACACATCCTCACACGCTGTCACACAAAACTCATAAATAACATGAAGTATTCATCAGAAGAGCAGGAGACATGTTCCTGCTCTGGACAGGGAGGAGAGTTACGCCCAGGAACAGAAACCAGTGCATCTATAAATTATTGACACCTTTCATCAGAAAACAGCAGCAGGATGGAGTTTTGGTTTTTACTAAAAGTAAAGCAGAGTTTTAAATTTGAGGCTCCCAAACTAAACTTCTCAGTGCAAAGAGGAAAAATGTGTTTTCAAATGAAGTCACATTAAACTACAACTCATTTATTATTATTAGCTATGTCCTGAAGACTAGATGGGTAAACAGTTACAGTTAATAATAATAATAATAATAATAATAATAATAATAATAATAATAATAATAATAATAATAATAATAATCTGTAAAGGAGGTCATTTTGTTGTCATCATGAATCAAACAAGCAGAGCCATTTTTAAGAAACCCACTTGGACCTGCTGACACTGCATATCAACAAAACCACAACCTTCAGTGATTTATGTGGAGACAGAACCTTCTGTTGTAAATAGGGATGCTCCCTATTGGCATTTTTTTACCAATATCTGATATATCGATATTAGTTAACTCTTAATTTTTGATACCTATATAACCCAAAAAATGTTCCTGTTGTATCATTTTGTTTTGGTGGTTAATATGCGCGCTCCACGCACTCCGAACCTGTGTTAAAGTCCCTCCTCCTAATTTGATTGGCATCCACTGCTTTCTCCACACAAGCAGTTTATGCCCGGTTTAAACAAGAAACAGGAGACAGTTCGCCTGACAAGGCATCCTTTATAAGTGAATAAATAGTCTGGCCATGACCCATAGACAGAGCTCAGAGACACCTGGTCACCCTAGTTGTCTGCAGTTTTGACTGCAGTTGTGGCTGTTTTTAGACTGGTCTTATGAAAGACATTCCTCTGCACAATGCAACACAATCAATTAACAACTGTGGTGTAAGGGCGCTGAGATATGGAATGAGATTGTACATTCTATAAAGGAACCTTCTCTTCATATATTTAATAAGCATCTTAAATATAATCTTATATCACATTATGCATAATTGACCAGTGGCTTTATATTTTGTTGATTTTCTTGTTTTTTTTTATTTTGAAGACAGAGGTGCCTCTGTGTCTCCAGGTTCTGGTACCGATGGACCTCAATCTCCTGCCAGAAAGGAGCACCTTAAACAGATGATATTTGGGATTTGAGGGATCCTCCATTATACTAGCTGTCCACTTCCTGGTCCCTGTGTGAGAGCCGGTTATAACCAACCATCTTCTCAGAGGGGGCGGCGTACCACATGGTGATGGAGCTGGTGAGGTTATTTTCACTCATAATTAAACCTGGATGGTTTCCATGGGAATATTAAAGGTTCTGGATCTTTACGCTCTTGTTGACACAGATATTCTAGTGAAATCCAGCTTCCTCCTGGGAAAATAAAATGTATTTACTCAGAGACATGAAGTTTGATTAGATTTTTGATCAGCAAGTAAAACTCCTCCTACACACTGTCATGTTTTCACAACTTTGTAATTTTCCTGGATTTCTTGCGTTGTTTCCAGAGTCGTTGTCATGGAAATGGCACGCAGCCTGCAGGTGTTTCTGTATTTTTAGCCTTCCAGGGTCACCGGTGCCCAATGTTCTAATTGTGTTGAAAGGATCTTCTCGAGGTTCATTCCAGCTTTGTTGAAGTTTTACTTGAGGTTTAATGAAGGAATGTTTGTGAAAAGTTTGGAGATTATATCACAGTTGCTAAGGTGATTTGTTTGGTGATGATGCTGAAGAATCCGCTGTGAGTTCTGAAAAAGTGAGCTGCTGCTGTCTGATATTAAAGGCCTTTTCTTTGGTATTATTTCTCTAATGGTCCCATCTGAATGAACAGTGTTTATGACTGTGTGTTCCAAAGATACCATGTTGGTTGTTCCTGGTTCTGTTCTGTTCATCATGTGTAGAGGGAACGTCACCAGAGTACAGAACCCCATGTGACCCCTGTGGAGATGGTTTTATTTAAGCCGCCACCCAGTTCTTCTATTACAAACCACTCTGAATTTGACTTTTTATCTACATATTTATGTTAGTGAATCCTGGAAAAACAGTTACACATGACTTTTTGTTAGATTCAGCTGATCTTACACTCATGTGCTGGTCAGAATGGGAACAGATCCTAGAATCAACTCACTGATGAGAATGAGGCAGCTGCTCGGGTCACAGAGACAGTATTTTGTTTTTAACATTTTCTGCATCAACTACATGCACACATGCTCTCTCTCTCTCTCTCTCTCTCTCTCTCTCTCTCTCTCTCTCTCTCTCTCTCTCTCTCTCTCACACACACACACACACACACACACACACACACACACACACACACACACAAGCACGCACACACACACACACACTCTTGATATTTATACTGATGTTGGGAGTAATCTGTCATATTTGATGAGGTTCAGAGTCTCGACTATTTTAGGAACCAATTTCTGTTTTATTAAGTGTGAAAAATAAAACTTGAATACTTTCCAATGACTGACATTTTCTCACCCACCTTCACCCCAGAGAGAAGGAAAGATTAGGACAAATTTTAGATTAAATGTCTCCATCTGTCCGTGATAGTACAGAAACTCACCAGCAGCAGTGCCTCAGACAATCACACCCACCCAACAACACCACCCGTCTCACCACCATCACCAGTGTAGCTTGTTGAGCCATAAGGGAGGTGGGAGTTCTGCTACCAGTTTAGTGGTAACTCAGACAAGATTTAGCAAAGTATCTTAGCCATATGGTTGGTGATTGGCATGGCCAACGCCTGGCCAGGACGTGCTGTCTGCCTTAAGTCCCAACGGACCTGAAAACATGTTTGTTTGTGTCACACCATCTGCACCACCTGTGGAGGGAGACAAGCAGTATTCCTGTGTGGATAAAAAGAGTTAAAAAACCATGGACCTGTGAGGGAAAACCAAAAGGGTATCAAGAACACAAGAGATACGCTTTTTAACTTGATAACAAATAAAAGGAAATAAGATAAGATAAGACTTTATTGATCCCACAGTGGGGAGATTTGTGCATTACCACAGCTCAGGCCAGATAACAGAAGAGTACAAAAAGTAATCAAGAATACAAAAAATAAAATAAGACAAGAAACTATATTAGTAATGAACTCACCAGGGAAGCTTAATCACCTCATCTTTGTGAGTAAAGACAAACTCCAGCACGACCATCATGAGGAACAACAGAGACAGAATAATTCAACAGTTAGTTTGGAGAAAATGTGTCAAAGGTTAGGAAGCATTTCTTTTAGAGAGGCAGACATCATGAAGGAGGAGCGCATGTGGTCTGTGGAGGCAGTTTGTAAAATAATTCATAAATGTGAAAACAATAAAAAACAGTTCCTGACATGGTGTCACATGGTTTGGTTATATTATGATGTTTGTAATGTACACTAAACGTGATCAACATATGAACAGTTAAATAAAGGGACTTGATTAGCATCTGCTTCCTCCTACTCCTTTTCAAACTGAAAAATGAAGAAAATCATAAATGTTTAAAAAGAGATTCTATGCAGCTTTGACTTGCTTTTAGCACCCCCTAGTGTTTCAATGGTGAAAAGTGAAACTTTTCTCCTTGCTGTGCGTTCGTCTTTTTACAAGACCATAATCTAACTGCTGAAATGGCCTGGTAAATGGTCTGTATTTGTATAGCACCTTCTTAGGGTTCTACAACCCCCCAAGGAGCTTCATAACACAATCAGTCAACCACCCATTCACATGCTGGTGATGATGAGCTGCAGTGTAGCCACAGCTGCCCTGGAGCATGCTGACAGACAGTTCTGCTAAGCTGAACTGATCTAAAGTGAACAACTCACCGGTTTTAAGTCAGAATTAGATTATTCTGTTCATGCAGCTCAAAAGCTGAGGCTGGTGATGGTATGAAAGTACACCACTGCATGTTGCATGGTTTCCTCCACAGCTCTGCAGGTATTTGTAGTAAAACTGAATGATTTACTCAACATAAATGTATGCAGCATTTCCAGAGCAAGAGATCAGCATAACAAGTAGATTATTTCCATTTTCGATCTGTGTGATGGTTAAAGCTATATCCTATTCTAAACATGTTCAGGAAAGAAAACTAATTATTTTAAATTATTCACAGCATTAGTTGTGTTTGATTCAGATCGTAACATTTAAAAAAACTCAATGCAAGTCAGCGCAACAAAAAATGAGAACAAATCTGGAATTTTCATAAAGCAACTGAAATTATTCAGCTGTTAGCCAAGGGAATGATTTGGCACACATGACTGAGCTTAAGGGGCAGAGGGGCTGGTGTGGACTGGAGCCATACCGTTTACCAGAGAGCAGCGGGGGGGTGTTTAACTGGCACCAAACTGAACAGCAGTCTGGATCAAATGCTGGGCATGAGGACACGTAGAGGACTTGAAGCCAGAGGCTGTGAAATTCTATGAAGTACTGCAGGGCGCTTTTTTTAGATGCTTGTCAGTTTAGCTGAATTTGCCAAGTAATGTTGCCACAGCCTAATGGCTGCATCTGTCCCTGAGCAAGAATGACTCAAAGTGAACCAGCAAAGTCATTTAAAAATACAAAAGGACAAATGATTTCTCTTTCACTGGAGAGCAGTGAATGTTGGTGGATTTGTACAGATGTATCAGATGTTTTAAATGACTGCAGTGATGCATGCTGTGTTGTTTATTTGTTGTGTTGTTCTAACATATGGTGCTTGGATGGGTATGTCCAAAAGTGGCATTAAGCGACGTGGCAAAGACAACTGGCTGGACAGCCTAGAGTGTTCCTGCTATGATAGTGAGACAGTACGACTCACCCTGAAATCTAAATAAACGCAAAGGAAGAAAATTCAACAAGTTAATGTAAGTTTTTAATTTTAGTGCAGTTGTTGAAGGGTTGACTGAATTTCTTCAACCTGTCAACTTGTTTTTTGTGTGTTTGTGTTTATTTTGAGACATTTTATTATGCATCTCTTTATTGGTGTATAGGATCCACAATCTCGTTCTTCAGTCGCTACCCAAAGCTCGTGACTACAGGTGAGGGTAGATCAACCGGTAAATCAAGAGCTTCGCCTTCCAGCTCAGCTCTCTCTTCACCAAGACAGATGCCAGCAGTAGTGCAGCACCAACCCGCCTATCGATCTCACGCTCCATCTTTCCCTCACTTGTGAACAAGACCAAGATACTTAAACTCCTCCACTTGAGGCAGGACCTCGTCCCTGACCTGGAGAAGGCATTCTACCCTTTTCCGACTCAAGACCATGGTCTCAGATTCTCGAAAGTCGTACAGTAAAAAGAGTTGTTTTGTCATGTTTGTTATGAGAATAGGACACCTTCATTTCTTACTTAAAGGGTACCTGAGCACAGAAATGTCAAAAGGACTTCTAAATTTAATTATTTTGAAGGTTACCTGATCTCATCATATTCAACAGCGTGTTAACTCCTGTTCAAATTAGAAGAGGCTCGATAATTAATCAGGCCATCAACATCAGACTCCAACTTGTGTTGATTTCTTTTCACTCCGATTACAAATCGAGATGCGAGATTCTCCTGAGATGTTTGAAAAAGTTCTTCATTCAGTGAAATCCTCACTACTGTTCTCAGTAGTTTTAATCAGTGTTCAACAAGAACTGAGGGATAAAACTCAATATAGTCTGCAGTTTGACTTTCTGTGTTTATGTTCAGAGAAACAGTTTTAACCTCCATAGTCATGGCAACTGTGTGATGAGGTACGTGAGACTGGTAAGTTCACACCGAGTGGTACATTTGTCATTTAGGACTTTTAACTGAAACAAATATGTCCACACACGACAAAATGGCTGCTGAAATTCCTGTTTCAATGTTAAGAACTTGTATAAATTATGTAAACTTTGTACAAATAGCAAAGAAATAAGTGTTTGTCATCACCAAAGAAGTTCTTGGTAATGATTACAATATAATCGACCACAGCTCTACCCCTTACAGAAATAGAAGTGTAGTTATCATTTTCAGGATTTATTCTTCTATTTAGAAAACAACATTTAGAGTCTTTGAGGAAATTAATAAAAGTTTCTCCGTGTTTATTTCAACCATTGTCCTCTGAACTCTGGGAGTTAATTTGTCATCTTCAAGATAGTCCATAAACAGATATAATTAGAATCAACATCAACCTCATAATGAATGTTATTAAATGAAAAAAGAGTCAGCATTATGACCCCAAGTCAAAGTTCCATGGGACAAGTAACATGAACTAATGAATGAATATACTGTAGTTCTTACATGGTCAAAACGCAGAGGATTCCATATGTTTTATCAATAATACACACAGAAAGTTGTCCAAAATTGTGTTCTTAACAAAAATGCCAACACCTCCTGAAGCTTTTGCGGCTCGCCTATGCGCAGTTTGATTACGACCAAACCAGGTGAATCCATTGAGCTCAGGTGCAATGTTAGATAAATGAGTCTCATTTAAAGAAATAACGTCTGGTTCCAGTGACAGGAGAAGATGCGCTCTAAGCATACAGTTGGCTAGCGTCCATCCATTAATGTCCCAGTGAACCACGACAAGGCTGGACATAATCTCCTCACAGTAGTAGCGTGCTCCCCGTGGCGTCTCCCGTTGGAGGACGTTTAACAAGTCGACCATTCACGGCCAGATAATAATGCTTCCCAGCAGGAATTTCTCAGACTAGAGTTCTGAGATTGTAATCCATCAGCCTCTCTGCGTGTAACTTTGGGGATGAGATATAAACTCTGTTGTAGTTTTCGTGATTTTTGAATTTAAATTTCCTGCATAACACCATCACTTTATCTTGTAGCTTCTTCAGCTCCACTTTGACAAGCCCAGGGTGTTGTTCTGCCACCCGCACATGCTCTGCCGCCACCACCTCGGGCATCGGCTCACAGCGCAGCAGTGACATTCACCTTGGCCACAATATCCTCACTACCATCCGTTTGTGGTTGTCCAGCAACAATTAGTGAAACATCTGGATTTTCTGGATCTTCTTCATTCTAGAGACCAAGATGCCCACTTCCATGTCCAAGTTCAGACGTAACTCAGCAGCGTCTTTTTCCCACTCACTTTTCAGTGCTACTTGGCTCTCTGCTATTGTCTTCTCAAAAATTCCACGCAGTCCATCGATCTTTTTGTTCATTTGCTCTTCTACCGAAGACTGCATACGGTCAGATTTTGCATTTAGAGCTCGTAACTCAGTTATCATGTCACCATCAGCGTTTTTCGGCTGACGATGACGTGTATTATCAGTCATTATATAGGCCGAAGATAACCCACTTTGTCCTCTATAGAAAGCGAAAACTTTAGTCAAGCACTTCCCAAAAATGTAACCAACTTGGTCGTTTAGAACACGACTTGTTTAGGAATTGAAGAGACTATCAGACAAACAAAGGTACTCATGCGGCCATCTTCCCAGCATGCCCAGCATGAGGTCTATCCTGAGTGTCTCATGTTGTAAGGCTGTCTTCTCTGACATGCCTCTGCAACATTGTGTGGACATCTGGGATGGTGCCTGTGGAATTGCAGATATGGATGGTGGTCTCAAAAATTCAGAGCATGGATAAATACCATTAATCGTCTTAAAATGAACTTCTTTTGGGTAAAAAAGGAAATTATAAAAAATATGATTCTAATATTGAAGATTTGATTTTCCATAAACATTCCAAATGGGTTTTTTTCCTGAATGGAAGGAGTAAAATTCCCTTTTTCATTTTATTGTTGACTCTCCAGTCTGTAAAATGTACTGAATGATATTAAAACAAGTTATTAAATTACTGGCATGTTGAGTCCAAAAATACACACCAGCACTGTTATCAGTTAACAACTGGTAAATGGCCTGTATTTGTATAGTGACTTCTTAGGGTTCTACAACCCCCCAAGGCGCTTCACAACACAATCAGTCATCCACCTATTCATGCACACATTCATACGCTGGTGGAGATAAGCTACATCATAGCTACAGCTGCCCTGGGGCGCTCTGACGGAGGTGAGGCTGCTGAGCACTGGCATCACCAGTCCCTCTGACAACAATACTTATCTACAGACATGTAATGAATCTTTCCAACAGAGAAACATTTGATTGTAATCATAAATGCACACAATAATAAAATACTCAATATTTTGATAACTATATTTGAAAATACATATTTTCAAAAAGAGCACTTGAGACATTTCTCCACCTTCTTCTAAAATTATTCTTCTTCTTCTGAAATTCCCACACAGCAATGGATTGTGGGTAATACCCTGTAATACCTGATGAAGTGTGGATCAAGGGTGTAAAGGGGGCACCCTACGCATTTGCACCCCTGGACAGGAACGCATGGACATAAGGGTGGAAGTGTGAGTATTGGGACAGGGCCCAAGATACACTGGAGGGATTGGTATTTCCACATGGGCCAGGGAATGCCTTGGGATCCGCCATTGGAGCTGGGGGAGGTTGCTGGAGAGAGTCTGGTTCTTTCTTCTGCAGTGGCTACTATTATACTTTTTTTATCATTGTTTCTGCTGTTGGAGGTTTTATGGAAACTAAAAGGAGGCCACAGGGTGGACTCAGGACTTTCTGGAGGGTTTTTATATCTTTGTGCTGGGAACATCTGAGGATCCCAGTAGTGGAGCTGGAAAGTGTCACTGAAGGGTAATGGCTGGTTCAAAGGAACCAAGAGGACAACCAAACACAACCAGACATTTCAAGATTTTGCTCAAAGTCTGCAACTGTGATTACCACTGGGATCATGGCAAGAGATCCATGGGAAGTAATCCACAGCACAATGAGCAGCATGATTAGGAGACAGGCGAGGGTCGTTACCAGAAAATCCACAGGCAGAACAATGCAAGAAGGGGCAGGCTGAAAGCAATGGTCAGGAAACAGATCCAACATCGTGATCCAGAGGTCTAATGTCAGGCCGACAGAGAATCCAGGGGGAATGAGACTAGGCGGGGGTATCCGCGGGACATCAACAAGGTCGGAAACAAGAAATCAGGCATGAACAAGACGCTGAACCTTTACTCTCTGCAGGCTTTGATGATCTGGTGGGGACTTGGTGGTTGGATGGGACTAACTTAGGTGGAGGAACAGGTAAGTGACATGAACATGATTGGGCTGAGCAGGTTTGGGAGAACAGAGTGATGGTGTGGTGGTGATGGAATTGAGGCAGGCAGAGCTGGGTTCTAATGGAGAGGGAGGTCTGGGTTTCCCTCCTGCAACCTTAGATATATGGTAGAAAATGGATGACTGGTGATTTTCTACTTTCCACAAGACCTGTTTGGATATAATTGGGAGCATGCTTCATGAAAATGTTTTGTAATTTTAAAACAAGACCTTTTTGTGAACAATTTAACAATAAAATCATGGATGGTCATAAAACAATCTCTTGAACTGAATCTTATCAACTTTAGCTGTTCACATTTTCTAACAGGTGAAAAATTTAGAATTTCTATGAGAACAAAACTAAACATCACTAAAAATTAGTGAGGGGTATCAACAGTTTCAATCATGCTTGTAAAGATTGAGCTGTCATCATGTAACATCATGTTACTGCAAGTCATTCCTGCAGGTTCTGCAACATTAAAACTGATAAATTCAGTCAGCAGGGCTGCACTGACAAATTATTTTGTAATTTTAGATTTCATTTGTTTACCTCATTTAGTTGCTGTGGGATAAAACATGATTTACACAAAGCATACACATAGTGTCTGTTTTTCAAAGACAGACGATACTAAGTGGCTGAATGGTAATAAAAGCCAAATCCTGTCCTTTCATCTGTGGAGCTCCACTGATCAATCTGTGTGTACATGTGTTTATGTGGCTCCTTCTCCCCCTCGGCCTCGCTCTGCTTTTTCAAATAGAAATGGCCCCTTTTCATGGCTAAAGGTTGGCATTTGATTTTGAAAACCATTAGTGACATATTGATTTGTAAAAGGAAGAAAAGGAAAATAAAAAGAATGACTGAGGGGCCCTTAGAGGATACGTTCCCTTTTACCATCCAGGTCAAACAACTACAAAGAGACGTGGCAATGTCTTCAGTCAACTCAGGATCCCTTTCGTGCTTGGAGAAATTATTTGTTGAACAGCTTTATTACACAGAAAATTATATATATATATATATATATATATATATATATATATATATATATATATATATATATATATATACACACACACATATATATATATACACACATATATATATGTACATATATATAATTTTGACATTGGATATTTGGCGCAAAACCCCAACACAGGCTTTTTCTTTGACAGGCGCAAATACACTTTTGTAATAAAATTAATAGCTACATTTGTTGACAAAATAAATATTTGAACCTCCATGAGTGAGGCAGGAACAACTGGATCTGAGGTAAAACTTTATTTTAATTTTTAATCATTCTGACCAGATTTATTATGAGGTTGTAGTTATGATCCAGAAGCTGTTTTGACTCTTCAAGTTTATTATAATGTAGTCATCACAGAAGCTTTTTAATCAAATGTAGCCACAAAGCTAGAAAATATGTGTAAATTTGTGGCCTCTGTTTTCCTCCTCTCCAGCTCTCGTTTAGGCTCAGACTATCCCGTCTCCAGCAACCTTCACCTTCCAAGGCGTACCTGGAGAGAGACCTCCTCCAGCATGTCCTGGGTCAACCTGCAGACCTGCTTGAAGGACATACCTGAAACACCTCCTCCAGGATTCCTGGAGGTACCCTGATCACCTGCCAGAACAAACTCAGCTGGCTTCTCTTAAGCCTGCAGAGGAAACTCCACCTGTATTCATGTTCTTGTTCTTCCAGTCAAAAACCAAAGCTCATGGCCAAAAATGATTGGAACAAACATAGACTGGTAGATGACAGCTTCTTTTTCTTGCTTAGCTCGCTCTCATTTCAGTGTCGACATCACTGCAGATGCTACTGCAATCCTCCCTCCTCCCCTCTCTAGTGAACAAGACCCTTAGATGATTCCTTCACTTGAGGTAGGGCATTAAGTGGGGGAAATCCACCACAGAGGAGTGTGAAGGGTTTAGGTAGAAGATGAAGTCTGGAGCTTTTGGAGTTTGATCCCCAGCTGCACAATCTGGTAATTCTTTTGTTTCAGTAGAGAAGACTGAAAACAAACAAAGATGGTTGAGTTTTCAGAAATCTCTGCTGATGTCAAAATTTTTTACCATTCCCCAATCTATCTTAGCTCTGTAATCTGGTTCATGTGGCTTTAGGTCCATAACATCTGAACCAACAAAATGCTCTTCAGAAGACAGAGTGCATTCCTACAGAAGCTCATGTAGAGGAAAGCATGATGAATCACAGTCAGGGTAATATTACACACACACACACACACACACTCTCTCTCTCTCTCACACACACACACACACACACACACACACACACACACACACACACACACACACACACACACACACACACACACACACACACACACACACACACACACACACACAGGGGCTGGTGTCAGAGACAATAATACTGTCATTATGGAACACACCTATTCTGAGGACACCTGCTGTGCTGCTCTGTGTTTGAAACCTCTGTTTATGTCCTCGGGTGTGTCTTCATTTATGTTTTATTCAGTGTGTGTGTGCGTGCAAGTTTGTGTGTGTGTGCCTGCGTGCATGCGAGTGTGTGTGTGTGTGGAGAGAAAGAGGAGCGGTAGATGTAAGAATGAATGGACATGTCAAGTGAGCTGACAGGACTCTGACAGTGAATATGTGTTTGAAGGTTTGCTGAAAAAACAGGCAGAACCAGCAGGAGGCATGCACATGCATGAGAGCATGTGTGTGAAAGTGTAGCCCAGAAGCAGCCCCAGGCAGGGTGGCGGAGGGTGAGGTCCACATAGTGTACACCAGGGCTTCCTGTCAGTTAACACTGGCTCTTATTAAACACACACTTCACCTCAAAATGGTGTTAATGTGTGTGTTTCTGTATGCAGGGGGAGGGGGTTGGGTTGGTGAAGCTGCCAGTCATCTTTTAGTGAAAAGTGAAAAGAAATCTCAGAAATTAGGGGCGGAAGGATGGAAAGAGGGAAAAGGGATGCATGTGGAGGTAGAGAGCTGTAAGAGTGTTTGACTCAAATGAGCGAAAACATCAGAACTGAGATGCAACTTTAAAAACAAAAAGACTTTACGGTGCAGGGTTCGAACAGGTGAAACGCAAAAAATTTAAATTTGGTGCAAAAGTCTATTTATATCAGTAATTCAACTTAGACTGAGAGACCATCTAGAGGCTCAGAAACCCTTTGCAGGTGTTTTGGATTCATCAGCTGATTAGAGTGTGACACTTTGAGTCTAGAATATTGAACCTTTTCACAATATTCTAATTGTCTGAGATTTTGAATGTGGGGTTTTCATCAGCTGTAGCCATAATCATCACAATTAAAACAAATGAAGGCTGACATATCTGGCTTTGCATGGAAAGAGTCTGTCTCATAGATTAGTTTCACCTTTTAAGTTGATTTACTGACATAAACTTTTGCACCAGATTCAAAGTTTTTCCAGTTTCACCTGTTTATTTGTCTGTGTCACCAGACTCCAACAAGCTGGTGGAATCTCTTGGAAGTCAATGTCCACATTTTAAAAATACACCTGTCAAATAATTATCTTTCTGCTGGTTTCAGTGTTTTTTGGGCCCAAATTTCACACTTGATTCAATCAGTTTGATTGGTTAAAGGAACACTTTGCAGTTTTGGCTTGCTTTTAGCACATGGCTCAAGAAAATGAAATAAAAATATGAAAAGGTCACATAGTTTCCCTTTAAAAATGTTTTTTTTATATCAACAATATCCATCTATACTTTCTGCTGCTCCAGGTGGAAGCCCAGAATTCTCTCTCTGCAGGGACACTCTCCAGCTCTTACTGGGGATCTCAAAATCTTCTCAAGCCACAGAGGATATTTAATCCCCCTGTTAGTTAAGAGACAGAGGAGGAGAGATGAACCAAGAGTGGACCCAATAAAAGGACTTTCCTCCTACATGACACTGTCATCTACATATATGGAGATTTGAACATCATAATCATCAGAGGAAAAACATTGATGGACAAACTGAAGAACAACTATAGGAACAAGTTCACTAAGAAACCATTTTTACTTGTTATTTTTTGAAATATGATTGGTCACTCTGAGTTTAACATGCAGGCCACACATCAAAATCTCCATTAGTCGCCGATATAAAATAGACAGGGAATCACTTGGATTAGAAAAGCCTACACTGAAAATTAGAATTCATGGACGCCTGTTGTTGGTCTAGCATCCAGAAAACCGCAGAGCATGTCTCGGCTAGTAGAAGCTAACCGTTAGCATTAGCAACTCCACCACACAGCAGAACTCCTTCAGGCTTGAGTTATTTGTGGAAATAATACATCAACACTGCAGAGCAAACAGATTCAGTGGTAGAATCACGTTGTTAGCCAATCAGAGGTGAGATTTTCAAATATCAGGAAATAATCATGACTCTAAATCCTTCAGCTCACCTCTGCTCTGAGTAACTTCTGCCTGCTGAAACTGGAGCACCAGGGCTTAATTCCTACAGAGATCGACTCACAAGGCATTCATTTATTCTAGAGACTGCAGATGTATTGAAAAAACTGGTGAACTTGGTCTTTAACAATGACCGTTATCCTCTCATAATGTCTCATAAGGCAGATTCTAACTAGCTTTAAATCAAGGAAAAAAAGAGTATTAAATTAATTTTCAATGAAACATGTCACAGATTTGTATCAGTACAAAACCAAATCCTGTGAAACGAGCAACCAATTTAAAGATGAGTCATAATACAAGTACTGTGCAGGAGGTTTACTCAGAGTTTATCGGATTGGATTAGAATTCTGTTCAGTCTTCTACCCACACGGAGAAACTAGGACTTGGGTCAGAGCGCCCCATCCACTTTGGATATTGAAGTGCAGCGTGTCTGTGCAGAAGGGAGAAACTGAATGCTGATTGTTTCACAAAAGAGATAGAGAGAGAGAGAGAGAGAGAGAGAGAGAGAGAGAGAGAGAGAGAGAGAGAGAGAGAGAGAGAGAACTTCCCAGTGTTTGGTGGGAATGTTAGACAAGGCTGGAGAAGAAAACCTGACTGATAGCGTGAGCTGGAAAAATATGTTTTAATAGGCCATTAAAAGGAAATTTGCATGTTACATGTATTAATGTTTTTACAGCATGAGGGAGAGAGGGGAAGTGAGCATGTGGCACACTGAGTGATGGAATGATATTGCTCTCTGTTTTAGTTCATGCTGGGGTTACCTGCCCTGAAGGCACAGGCCTTTGATTAGCTTTTTGTCTTACAGCTGAGAAAGCTCCACCAGAGACAGAAGCATAACTCAGGAAATTTACAGGCAGTCGCTAAGGGAAAAAAGCTCTACCCCTGTTCTTCTCTCACTGGAAAAGGCAGAAATTCAACACTTGACAGGATGTATTCAGTGGATTTCTCTGTTTGGCCTTTGGATGTGAGGATGTGATGTTGATCATTTCTTCCTGTTTCTAAAGTGAAGCTTGCTGCGAATGATTAGTGGCACAAAACAAGAAGGAATTATTACCACCAACAGATCTGGAGGTGTTGATAAAGACTAATTTATCTTCCTGATGATTTCAGTGTGTCGTACGCTGGCACTGAGGTGATTCAGTACAGAAGAGAGAGCAGAGCAATTGACTGCACTTCTGTTTATGAGCTGGGATGAAAGGCTGAGCAGACTCAACAGAACACTAACAGAGAAACTCAGACAGGAACAGAGCCCAGGTTCACTCAGACATCTGAAAACGTATTCACACAGACACAATGATGTTTGTTTTTGAACAAATGTATTTGTGTTAGAACGCATCAGCAGACAGAAGCAAAGCAACCATTCATGTTGGGTCCAGTCAACCATCTCTAGACTCAGACAATTTTATCTTCACATTAGTTAATTGCGTTAGCTGAAGGTAAGTCAGGCATGCTCATGCACAATTTGAAATGGAGCGTTTATATTTGGGATGTTTTGCTTAAATTCACTGCAGTGAATGAACAAATAAATAGACTGATAGCACACTAACACACTTGGAAAGAGACTTTCTCAAAATACACCCAGAAAAAAAATCCATTATTTTTTATTTATTTAAACTAATGTTGGGGTTCTACACAGATCTGTACAGGGATGAGATATTTTTGGTTTAAAGTCAGGTGAGTTCAGCTCCAATATCTTAAGTTCAAGTTACAAAATAACCTTCTGTTCAAAGTCGTCACGTTTGAACTGCAGGTCATGCTTAAGTTCACTCGTATTTATTAACTGAACCCAAAATGTTGGACAAATGTTTGATTTCAAGTTGACTTATGAAAATAAATATACTTCATTTTACCAGTATACAAAGTAATTAAGCAAGTTTAGTTATAAACTTGTAGTTTAGTTATACATTTTTCAAATTCATATACAGTTAAAACTGAAATTAGATTCAGTTTCCAACCAGTCAGAATAAGCAAAGCTCCCTGTTTGTTTTGGTTGTGAAGTTTATAAAGATTAAACAACTGACGATGTATCAGAAGTGTGCCGTTTGTTCTGGTAACACCCAGAGTGCTAAAAGCTGATTATGAAAGGAATCTGTGTTACAGTGGAGCCGGATAAACAATCAGGAAGGCAGAGAGGCTCAGAGGGAGCACTTACAGCACCTGACAGATTAAATGGTTGCTGATCTGGGCAGATTGTGGCATGGACTGAATGAAGCATTGTCTGAGCTGAGAACAAGAGGGTGGAGCTTCCTAATGAAGCCAAACTTGTGGTTACCTGACCCTGTCAAGTTGAAGACACCCTGGCTTAAATCATCAGTCTGTGCATATGTTCTTTGTTTGAGTTTTGAAGTAAATCAGAAGTAAATCTAAAAATAAATCAGACTTCTGCTTTGGTTGATGTGCATTAGAGGGTATGGTGACTGATGAACTTTTAGTTCCTGATTAGTGACCATGCTTAATTTTAGTTACTTTAAAAGACAAACTCAAGTGTCTATCTACATTGTTCCAACATTGAGTTTGTGTGGTTATTTGTCTTGCCCTATGAGCCCAGAGTCGGGCACACAAGCAGCCTGCTGCTCTTCCTGATCAGAGGAAACCCAAATAAATGTAAGCCTAACATCACTATAAGGTCTCTGTTGACAGTGTTAGTGTGTTGAAGTGATTATAACCCATGCTTTACAATATTGCTAATAAAGAACATTACATTTATTAATAATAATTTAATAAATATTAAAACAGATGAAAGACAGGTGTTGCTCAAAGATTTTTGTGAACACAGTCATTATGATTATTATTTAAAAACAATACCATTACCAAAATGTACTTAAAATAGTACTGTACGTTTAAATCTGTCCTCTTTTTGCTAGGATATATATATATATATATATATATATATATATATATATATATATATATATGCCCACTATCATTAGAACATCACACCCCCTGAATCACTCCATCTGATGGCAGCAGAGTGATTTATTTTATGTTTTATTGGTTTAGTCGCTGTTTGGAAAGATACCATTCTGTTGAAATGATTGAATTACATTCTTTTCTGTAAACAACCACCTGATCTGAGCAGCATGTGTTCAGAATGTCTGTCCCCAAGCTAAGTCTATAAAAACAGCTGCAACATTAATAACTGCTGTCCTTTAATATGCTTATTTTGATTCCAATCATTTGGATAATTGTAGTGGCAGTATTTTATTAACATTTTTTATAAATTGTTAAATCACTGCAGCAAAGTGAACTTATAAGCAAAGTAAAAAATGAACCAAAACAACAACAAAAATGTCACTATAAACATTAGTAGAACAGAACAAACTTTCCAAAAGCTGCTTGTAAACAAAATATGTCTTTAAAGTTATTGTTTTTCATTTCAGCATATGTTGATGACATCATGGAACTGGTCTTTGGAAAAGTTTTCCCTCAACCATCACCGTTTCTAGAGAAGATAAAGACCCCACCAACCCGCTCGTCTCAGAATTCAGACAACGGAGGTCTCTGCCTACGTCTCCCGCTTTAATCCAGGACCGGTTTGAGGCCCTCATCATCAGGAAACTCCTGCCGTATTCTGAGGACAACACAGGATGACAGGAACTCTGAGACCTACATACCACCATCACCAGGACACAAATCACCTGTGTGCACAATGCCTGGAACAACTAAAACCAAAGGGGAGACATTAAGTGTCCAAAGCCTATTATTCAAATATTTTTGTTCATTCTTTCTATTTATTATATTTTTTATTTGTTTGCTGTGACATTACTGCTTTGTAAGTTAATATAAACAAATAATAAAAACATTCACTGATTGTACAATTCTTCTTAGTTGTACTGGTCCAAACTGGGCCTTGTAAACATTTATTCTGTAGTTGAACACAGGACAGCCTCAAATCCAGGATGATCCAGCATGCATTTCATTTGGCTTCATGTTTGCTCCATTCTGGCTTTAACCTAATGGTATTTATTTAGAATGCAGGTAAGATTTAACTATATTTGTTAGAAAAGCAAGCCGATCTTGGGGATTTCTCTACAGTATTGATTTCAACCTCTGTGCATGTTAGAGCAGTTATCACAGTTACACCTAAATACATTTATTAAAAATGCAACGCAAGCTATAAATAAAAACCTGTAAAGATGTAAGCATTAGGACTTTGGTGATTACATATTAAAACATGGGGAGAAATGTACTTTATTCTATTTATCTTCAAAAAAGTAAAGAATTTGGCTTTTTTTATGGAATCTCAAACCTATAATTAAATCAAAATGTAAGTGCTTTTTATCCATTTTCAGACATTAAGACACCAATATAAAATACCAACAAAAAAAAAAAAAATATATATATATCTATATATATATATATATAGGTAGCAGATACGGTATTCATAGGTGTTAAATTATATTTTCCAATGTGCTGGTATTGATGGTTCATGTAATTACAGTGATAACACCATTGCTTTACTGTCATTTAGAGCCGTTATGTGTGTGTGTGGGGGGGGGATCGCGTGTTGGAGGGCAGGGTGTTGGGAAACTCTCCCATCATGTTTTAACAATGCAAATATTACGTTTCTGCTACTCTAAATAGTATTTTCTCTATAAAACTGCAAAAATGTCCGACTGGGGTGGAATGTAAGGTCTTGCTCAGTGGAGGGGGTGGGGTTTACAGAGCTTCATTCAGATTTAAAGAGACAGTACCAAAACGGGCCATTTTTGAGACTCTGCTCTGAAAACAGGTAGAGAAGGTGTCTGACAGAAACAATAATGAGGGATTCAGATCTAAGAACTGCAGTTCCACTGTATATGGACCACAACTGAATGATTTAGATGCAAAAAGGAAGAATTTAAAAGCATGATATGTCTACTTTAAAATAAAAACATAGATTTAGGCATGTAATGTTTCCTGTTTTAACAGTGTTCAATAACCTAAAATGATCACTTTTACTGTGCAGCTAGAAGACTATCAATTCTAATTATTAATCCTCAGCCACATTTGTAGGTATGTGCACAGCAACATCTGATTGATCAATCAGACTGCAGAATTTATTCATCTAGACATGTTAAAGACAACCTTGCAATGTAAACTGAGCATCAGAAAGGAGAATAAAGTAGATTTAAGGGACTGGGAATGTGACATGGTTGTCACCAGAAAGGATGGTCAGAGTAGTTCTGAACCTGCTGATATACTGGGATTCAATCCTCAACCATTTCTATGGTTTAGAGAGCATCATCAAAGAGATCATCATCAAAGAATGAGAAAATCTCCAGTGAGAAGCAGTTGTGTGGATCAAAATGTCTTGCTTAAGTTAGATGTCATAAGATAATCATCAGACTGTTTCTAGTTTTCTATTTATTTATTTATTTTTTCAAAAAAACACCAGACACAAATCAACAAATTTAAGAACATTCACGGCTGTTTCTTTGAGTTTTAAAATGTAGGTTGTTTCATAATAGTAAATATATACTTATATAAAACAAGGTGTGAATGTGTGTGTGAATGTGTGTGTGTGAATGGGTGGATGACTGATTGTGTTGTGAAGCGCTTTGGGGGTTTGTAGAACCCTAAGAAGGCGCTATACAAATACAGGCCATTTACCATACCATTTACCAAGGTGTGTGTGTGTGTGTGTGTGTGTGTGTGTGTGTGTGTGTGTGTGTGTGTGTGTGTGTGTGTGTGTGTGTGTGTGTGTGTGTGTGAGGGATCTGACAGGTTGGCTTTAATGAGAGTGGAGAGTGTGAATGATGCATCAATGGAATCGATAGTAAAATTAACACATTGACATGTTGGACTCATTTGCTTTCTGACATTTTCTTCCATGCAATTAAGCTGCTCAGAAATGCAAGTCAGAGCTGATTAAAGCGCCCTGGCCAGGTAATCTCTGCTCACTTCTGTCTACAGACGGCTCTGTTTTACAGACTTTTTTATGTCTGGCATGGCAGACAGGAAGACACTGGTTGCTGCAAACTTCACAACTAACAGATTTGGAAACATTTTGAAGGCTGGGTTTAAAATTGTAAATTTTTGCAAGATGATATGACTGTCTGGACAAAAATAAAAGTATTTGTGTTCTCTCACACTAAATGATGATATAATTTTTACATTTCAAACCAGCATTAGTAGTTCTGATTTTTGTTTGCCTATCATAGGTCACAGCAGTGAAGTAGAGTGGAATTTGTAGCAAACTTTAATTGAACCTGTGCGGGTAACCTGTTAACACATAAAATTACCCTCCATAGAACTAGATCTGAAAATAATTCAGCATTAATAGAGGCAAAAAAGAACCCCAGGTTTTCAGTTCTGTAGCCAGACTGATGAAGAGTCTGGCCTCTGTTTAGCCACATATCCCTACAACCCTCAGGAGTTGAGTTATCTGAATTAGAGAGAAAATTCACACCATTTCCCTCACTATTGTCACTGGATCATTAGCAAGACATTTAGGGTGCTTTTATACCATAGTCATAGTCCAGGGACGAGAACACAGCATTTATTTCCATCAACAACAAAAAGCAGCGAATGAACAAAAGAGAAATCTAAATCAAATCAATACTACCCTCTGCCTGCATAACAGCATCAGTTCTTCTAGCTACACTTGAACACAGTTGTTGAAGGAACTGGGCTGGTAGGTTGTTCCTAACATGCTGGAGAACTAATCACAGATCTTCTGTGGATGGAGGCTTCCTCACATCCTTCTGTCTCTTCATGGAATCCTAGACACACTCCATGATGTTGAGATCAGGGCTCTGTGGGGGCCAGACCATCACTACTAGGACTTCCGGTTCTTCTTTACGCAGTAGTTCTTAATGACTTTGGCTGGGTGTTTGGGGTCACCCACTTTGTATTTTATACATTGATAAACGTAAACAATCATTATTTACCCACACACACACACACACAATGGGTGAATTAGTCTAATGATCAGGTCTGCACATAACTGTTGTGCCAAAAATAATGCATTCATATCAGTTTCTTAGGAAAACTCACAGCTCTATGATTGGCTAAGACTGGCCTATTAATTTTTGCAGCAGTGTTGGCCACCTTACCAGTTTGGTTCTATAACATGATCATTAGCCTGTGCAGAGGAAGCCAGTCAGTCCACATTGTGATTTTACACCTTATAGAAGGGAGGGACGTAAACTGGCTGATCTAACCTCACAGTTAAAAAAAAATCTGGATCTATCCATATTCTCAGACCAGCGGGTTAGTAAAAAGCGGCGAGACAGCTTGATAACAAGGCATGCAGATACAGCTTTGTAAGCAGGTGTGAAATAGCAGGGGATGATATAAATATGAAAAGTTGGCAGAGAATTGCTTGGTGTCAAAGATGATTATTTCAGACATCTGGGGTTAGCTCGTTGGAAAGAATGAACTGAAGGTGAATTGGCTTTGTTTTTCAGACAACCATATGCTCAGAGAAAGAATAAATTCCACCCATTCTCATCACATTCCTAACTGCAAGGATCAAACATGGGCACACAAAGATCCAAACACAGAAAAACTGCCCATGCATTATTTACCCTGGACCATGAGTGTATTCAGAGCTAAATTCAGCCGGTTTTGACTGTTCTGCAAAGTGTTTTGGGCATTCAGACAGTTGTGTTGGCATCCTTGCACATTTCTGATGAAATGTTTCTTGGTAAGTTTTGTTTTTCCATATTGTTTTGTTTGTGTGGGTGGGTTTTGTCTGGTTGAGCAGTACTAATCACCATTTAGTGACGGCATGTGCACTGGTATGCATAATCTCAGCAAAGATGAACGATGCTCTTAAATTGCAAAAACTGTTGTAGGATTCTTTTGCCTCCCCCCAAACACACACACACACACACACACACACACACACACACACACACACACACACACACACACACACACACACACACACATATATATATATATATATATATACGCACAACATCCCACACCACATTTCTACAGTCTACAGTTAGTACCCAACAGCATCTGGGGTCCAGTGGGATGAGGAAAAGAAAGAACAGCACTAAAGGAGCCAAGTCTTTGATTTTGCTGTCATGGCTGCTTATAATGATTAATGTCTGGACTTCGGTGCAGTTTCTATGAGATTATGGGGCCTGTAGACTCCTGCTCATCTACTGTTAACTGTGATCTTTGGACAAATACAAGACGAACATATTGCTTTAGTGAGAGAAAAGAATAAACTTGTGTTTTGCTGCTTAACACCTACAGACGGTGACCATGTGTTGTTTCTGAGACACAGCTGATGTTCTGTGTGGCTCTAAACATCCAAAACATGTCTTTCTTCTGTAAGTGGTATTTTGCATTTGTTGATTTAGAGACTCTCCCATCTATTTGTTTTTGTGAATCATTTTAAATGTTTCTTCTAACAGTGAACAAAATGAGAACCAAAAACAGATTACAGTGGGATGCACCCATACCAGAGTTTTTCAAACTGAGTACAAGTTGTAATATAGTTTTTTTCATGCCATGCTGTCTTCCCATATCTACATATAGTCCCAATGAAAAGTTTAAGACCACTTGAAAAATATTCAAAAATCATATTTTGCATAGTCAGATCTTTACAATGTTCCAAGTAGAGCTTCAATATGCAACAAGAAGAAATGGGAGTGAGAAAAAAAACATTCTGAGCAGCAATTTATTGAAAACAACTCTTAAATTGAAACAGGTTGTTTTACAGCTGAGTTGAGGTTAGTAGAAGCTAACCGTTAGCATTAGCAACTACACCACATAGCAGAGCTCCTTCAGGCTTGTGTTATTTGTGGAAATAAAATGTCAACGTTACAGAGCAAACAGAGTCAGTGGTAGAGTCGTGTTGCTGTTAGCCAATCAGAGGCGAGATGTCCAAATATCAGGAAATAAGACTTCAAATCCTGCTGTCTGAAGCTCGGATCTGGCTCGCTTCTAGTTCTTAAAACAGGCGCACCGGAGCTTTTATCCCTATTATTATTGTTTGTTAGCATGTTTTTATTTTGACTACATCTTTTTACTTTTAAAACATATTTTACATTACAGTTGTTTTACTATTTAATTAATATTATTCATTAACTTTTTATCTTTCTTAATTATTTCTATTCGATTACCATTATTAATTGTATTTTATTTATTTATTTATTTTTATTACTTTCATCCAGTGTTTCCTCTAGGGGGCCCTTCGCCCCGGGAGCGTCATGTGCACTGAAAAAAATGTGGAGTTATATTTACTTAAGAAAAGCTAGGAAACGTTTTGCACTTAGACATTGAAGTAAATTCCACAAGGACAATTATCAAGTAAACTATACTTGCAGGATATAAGTAACTTTTACTAGCAAACCTCAGGTAATTTACAGATTATTATTAATATGGACAATGAATTTTACTTCGTTTTCCTTTGTAAGTTTTACTCAAATTTTGACTTAATTCAAATTGAAAAATCGCACCAGAAATCAATGGATTTTCAAGGTAATTATAACTAGATTTTTAAAGTACTATTTATAGACTATATGTAAGTAACATTTACACAACATTTTATGTTATTTTCTGCAGTTTATATTGCCTAAATTTGTTCTTAATGTTTTTGTGTATTGAAAAAAAACGACTTAAAAAATGAGGCAACTGTTTAATTCAACACCTTTATTTCAAATACTGTTTTTCAATCAAATATTTTCCAAAAGCACAGCACTCACAACCATGACCCTTAGAAAATGGCCCCACAA